>JBAMBR010005851.1:7500-84606 GCA_037044475.1 Zaprionus obscuricornis | reverse complement strand
TGCTATTGGCGACATGATGATTGTAATGCTAGTGTCCTGGTATCAAACATTATTCTTACGGAAAATATCATTTGGATGTTGATTGCTGCTAAAATTTTGACGCGTTGAACATTGCTGTAAAAGTAGAAGTAAAAGAAAGTAGAAAAAGAAGAATTATAAGTAAAAATAATAAATAATATTTGATTAGTATTTTATGCATTGATTATGTTAAGATAAAGATATATGACAGGCATGGCTGGCATGGCAGGCAGGCAGGCAGAGAGACAGGCATAACAGACAGAGAGACAGTCATGGCAGCTAGAGAGACAGTTGTGGCAGTCAGCAATGATTGCATTTTAATTGCTAACATATTGAAGCATATGCCACAAAACACAAGAGCCACTGCCACTGTTGCCACTATTGCCACTGTTGGCATACACCTTGCTATACAACAACAACACGTAGGCAATTAACAGCATATTGAGGTCGCCATGCTACAAAAACAACAACAGCAGCATGTTGCATAGCGGCATTGAGAGCCGCTGAGCCGCTGAAACAACTGCGACGGCAACGGCGACGGCGACGTCGACTGCTTGCGACTGCGATAATGATAGCTTAACTACTTTACACCACTCTCTCTATGCATGTGTGTGTGTGTGTGTGTTTGTGTGTGTTTGTATTGTGATTTGACATTTGTGACGTTTGACGTTTCTGATGTTTTGTGGTGTCAGCTTTGACCAGTCGCAGGCGGCAGCTATTAAAATAATTGCCACAAGCAGCACAAGCAGTAGTAGTAGCAGCAGCAAGAGCAGCGCCAAATCATTTATTATGGCATGTGTCTAACTCTACAGTTGAGGCGGCAATGTGGTGTGAGGTAAGGTGAGACCGGGAGAGCGGGAGCGGTAAGCTGAGCTGTGCTGCTGTTGCAAGGTGAGTTGAGGTGACAGGACGCTCATTAGTGCCACACTGGCAATCATAACTTGCCACATTCAATCACTCTTGCTCAATTTCTCTACCACTTCTACCTCGCACTCCCTTCCACTTACACTTCCACTTACACTTACACTTCCACTCCCTAGCATTTCTTTCGCTCTGCTGTCCCTCTATATATCTTTTTCTCTCTCTCTCTCTTTCTCTCTGTCTTCCGCATTCTTATTTCTTTTTTACATCGCTCTCCCTCTCACACTCTCTTGCTTGCTCTAACTTAGTCTCCGTTCTCTTTTTCACTCTCTCGCTTCCACTCCTAATGCTACTCGTATTTACACTAGTAATCTCTCTCACTCTTCCTCTTCCTTCTCCTTCTCTCTCTCTCTCACTCTTCCTCTCCTTCTCCTTCTCTCTCTCCCCTCTGCATATAGAGCATATAAAACTTACCGCTTGTTTCTTTTCCCAGGACTTCATTGCTGTTTTATATTTCTCGAATTCGTGACACCAATCCGAGTAAATTTTCTGATAATCATTGCTTTTGTTCGGTGGTGTGCATCTATAAATGAAATATAGAGGGCGTGGCATGGCGTCCAGTCGATTAAATTACTTGTTAATTTGCCATATATAAAATTTATTTAATATTTGCAACTTACCTATGCGCATCAACAGTTATATTATAACTGCAGAGCAAGGAGCCACCTAAATGACAATCATAACGTCCACCGTCAGCTTCATTTACAGAGACTACAACTAGACCGCGTTCCGTTGTTTCTATATATTTTGTGGGACTGTACTTGATCTCATAGCTATAAATAATAATTGATATTTAATTATCAATTATAATTTTTTTTTTATTTTAATTTTATTGTTTAACTTACCGTCCTCTATCCTTGGAGTGATGATACCAAGTTACCTGCTCATTCTTTAATACTTCGGGTATCTTGACAAAGCAACCTAAATGCACGCTTTGACCATAGGTGACAACAATTTTCTTTTTCAACACACTTGAATCGCAGATATCACTTGTTTCATTGGCAACATCCTGTATTTAAAAAAAAAAATAGTAATGAAAAGTCAATTGCAGCATGTTGAATATTTTATAACCTTAAAAAAAATTTGTATTTTGCAAAAACTTAATTTTCAGCCGATTGTTCCTATGGCAGCTATATGATATAGTAGTAGGATTTGCACCAAAATTGGCAGACATCTATTAGATATAACTAATCCCAAGTTCTGGTAGTTTCCGCGGGCTATCTTGATAAACAAAAAAGTTTTTCATACAAAAACTTAATTTGTAACCGATTGTTCCTATGACAGCTATATGATATAGTAGTATGATTTTCATACAATTTTACTGACTGTTATAAGACATAACCAACTCCAAGATCTTTTAGTTTCCGCAGGATATCTTCATAAATAAAAAAGTTTTTTATACTAAAACTCAATTTTCAACCAATTGTTCCTATGGCAGCTATATGATATAGTGCTCCAATTTCAATCAAATTCGCCGTATATCTATAAGACATAACTAAATCTAAATACTATAAGTTTCCAGCGGATAACTTCCAAAACAAAAAGTTTTTCATACATAGGAACAATTTTCAACGGATTGTTCCTATGGCAGCTATATTATATAGTAGCTGGATTTTAACCAAAATTGGCAGGCATCTATTAGATATAACTAACCCTAAGTTCTGTTAGTTTCCGCAGGATATCTTCATAAATAAAAAAGTTTTTTATACTAAAACTCAATTTTCAATCAATTGTTCCTATGGCAGCTATATGATATAGTATTACGATTTTAAAAATTTGCTGACATGTTTCAAATTTACAGCATTGCAGTTTAATCATGTCTGAAACATGTCAGACAAATTTGGTTAAAATCGTAATACTATATCATATAGCTGCCATAGGAACAATTGATTGAAAATTGAGTTTTAGTATAAAAAACTTTTTTATTTATGAAGATATCCTGCGGAAACTAACAGAACTTAGGGTTAGTTATATCTAATAGATGCCTGCCAATTTTGGTTAAAATCCAGCTACTATATAATATAGCTGCCATAGGAACAATCCGTTGAAAATTGTTCCTATGTATGAAAAACTTTTTGTTTTGGAAGTTATCCGCTGGAAACTTATAGTATTTAGATTTAGTTATGTCTTATAGATATACGGCGAATTTGATTGAAATTGGAGCACTATATCATATAGCTGCCATAGGAACAATTGGTTGAAAATTGAGTTTTAGTATAAAAAACTTTTTTATTTATGAAGATATCCTGCGGAAACTAAAAGATCTTGGAGTTGGTTATGTCTTATAACAGTCAGTAAAATTGTATGAAAATCATACTACTATATCATATAGCTGTCATAGGAACAATCGGTTACAAATTAAGTTTTTGTATGAAAAACTTTTTTGTTTATCAAGATAGCCCGCGGAAACTACCAGAACTTGGGATTAGTTATATCTAATAGATGTCTGCCAATTTTGGTGCAAATCCTACTACTATATCATATAGCTGCCATAGGAACAATCGGCTGAAAATTAAGTTTTTGCAAAATACAAATTTTTTTTAAGGTTATAAAATATTCAACATGCTGCAATTGACTTTTCATTACTATTTTTTTTTTTAAATACAGGATGTTGCCAATGAAACAAGTGATATCTGCGATTCAAGTGTGTTGAAAAAGAAAATTGTTGTCACCTATGGTCAAAGCGTGCATTTAGGTTGCTTTGTCAAGATACCCGAAGTATTAAAGAATGAGCAGGTAACTTGGTATCATCACTCCAAGGATAGAGGACGGTAAGTTAAACAATAAAATTAAAATAAAAAAAAAATTATAATTGATAATTAAATATCAATTATTATTTATAGCTATGAGATCAAGTACAGTCCCACAAAATATATAGAAACAACGGAACGCGGTCTAGTTGTAGTCTCTGTAAATGAAGCTGATGGTGGACGTTATGATTGTCATTTGGGTGGCTCGTTGCTCTGCAGTTATAATATAACTGTTGATGCGCATAGGTAAGTTGCAAATATTAAATAAATTTTATATATGGCAAATTAACAAATAATTTAATCGACTGGACGCCATGCCACGCCCTCTATATTTCATTTATAGATGCACACCACCGAACAAAAGCAATGATTATCAGAAAATTTACTCGGATTGGTGTCACGAATTCGAGAAATATAAAACAGCAATGAAGTCCTGGGAAAAGAAACAAGCGGTAAGTTTTATATGCTCTATATGCAGAGGGAGAGAGAGAAGGAGAAGGAGAGGAAGAGTGAGAGAGAGAGAGAAGGAGAAGGAGAGGAAGAGTGAGAGAGATTACTAGTGTAAATACGAGTAGCATTAGGAGTGGAAGCGAGAGAGTGAAAAAGAGAACGGAGACTAAGTTAGAGCAAGCAAGAGAGTGTGAGAGGGAGAGCGATGTAAAAAAGAAATAAGAATGCGGAAGACAGAGAGAAAGAGAGAGAGAGAGAAAAAGATATATAGAGGGACAGCAGAGCGAAAGAAATGCTAGGGAGTGGAAGTGTAAGTGTAAGTGGAAGTGTAAGTGGAAGGGAGTGCGAGGTAGAAGTGGTAGAGAAATTGAGCAAGAGTGATTGAATGTGGCAAGTTATGATTGCCAGTGTGGCACTAATGAGCGTCCTGTCACCTCAACTCACCTTGCAACAGCAGCACAGCTCAGCTTACCCCTCCCCCTCCCCCGGTCACACCTCACCTCACGCCATATTGCCGCCTCAACTGTAGAGTTAGACACATGCCATAATAAATGATTTGGCGCTGCTCTTGCTGCTACTACTACTACTGCTTGTGCTGCTTGTGGCAATTATTTTAATAGCTGCCGCCTGCGACTGGTCAAAGCTGACACCACAAAACATCAGAAACGTCAAACGTCACAAATGTCAAATCACAATACAAACACACACACACACACACACACACACACACACACACATACATAGAGAGAGTGGTGTAAAGTAGTTAAGCTATCATTATCGCAGTCGCAAGCAGTCGCCGTCGCAGTTGTTTCAGCGGCTCAGCGGCTCTCAATGCCGCTATGCAACATGCTGCTGTTGTTGTTTTTGTAGCATGGCGACCTCAATATGCTGTTAATTGCCTACGTGTTGTTGTTGTTGTATAGCAAGGTGTATGCCAACAGTGGCAATAGTGGCAACAGTGGCAGTGGCTCTTGTGTTTTGTGGCATATGCTTCAATATGTTAGCAATTAAAATGCAATCATTGCTGCCTGCCACAACTGTCTCTCTAGCTGCCATGACTGTCTGTCTGTCTGTCATGCCTGTCTCTCTGCCTGGCTGCCTGCCTGCCTGCCTGCCTGCCTGCCATGCCTGTCATATGTCTTTATCTTAACATAATCAATGCATAAAATACTAATCAAATATTATTTATTATTTTTACTTATAATTCTTCTTCTTCTACTACTTTCTTCTTCTTTTACTTTTTACAGCAATGTTCAACGCGTCAAAATTTTAGCAGCAATCAACATCCAAATGATATTTTCCGCAAGAATAATGTTTGATACCAGGACACTAGCATTACAATCATCATGTCGCCAATAGCAGCAGCAGCAACATAAACATCTGCAGCAGCAGCAGCAGCAGCAGCAACATAAACATCTGCAGCAGCATAAATATCAATATCAACAACAACAACAGCATCAAGCACGTCCATCAAAAAAACAAAAAAAAAAAAAAAAACGTTTCTAATTGCACAACAACAACAAAATAAATACAAAAAAAAAATAAACAAAAGTTCCCAGCATTTAAATCAAAAATAAAATAAAAAAAAAAAATCATTAAAAATAATACAAAAAAAAAAAAAATATCGCAACGAATCCAACTACAACTTCAAGTTTCAATTTGTCTTAAGCTAAGTTGTGCAGCATTACAGACACAACATATTATGTATGTCAAAGTTTAAGACGTAACTTCCAGTAACAGTGCATTTATACTAGATATATATATATAGACTATATATATATATATGTATATATATATATATACTTAAACATAATCAACATCAACATCAACATACAGCAACAAATTTCAAGCACAAGCAACAAGCAAAAAAAAAAGAAAAACTTAAAGACAAATCGTAATAGTTAGCATGAGAAACTGCAAAAAGAAAATAATTAAAAATCACTTCATATCGTTATTCATAAAACATTTAAATTTAAATAATTAAATAATAATTAAAAAAAAAAAAAAAAAAAAAGAAAAATTAAATTAATTATTTAAGCGCAACTTTAAATGCAACTTCAAGTAATGCAACATATTACGTTTTTCAATAATGTTAATAATAATAAATAAAAATAAATAATAATAAATAAATAAATAAAAAAAAATTCATAGATCATATCAGATCGAAATATATATATAGAAATAAATAAAAAAAAAAAAAAAGTATTACACAAAATGAGCTGAAAAAAAAAAATAAATAAAAAAAAATAAAAGAAAATAAACATTTCATTGCATTTAAAATAAATAAATAATAAATAATTTAATAAGCATTACAAGATATCATACTATATAGTATACTATATATATATAAAGAAAGAGATGAAGAAAGAGAAAGAAAGAAAGAGAGAGAGAGAGAGCATACTCGTATTGCATTTAATCAAGTTTTAATTAATTGGAGAAGCAATGTGATGTTAAGTTTTGATAAATTTATTAATTGCCTAATTAAAAGTAATGAAAATTAAAGCAAAATGATAAATAAAAAAAAAATAAAATATAAAAACAACATTTAAACTGCCGCAATAAATACGCACACACACACAGAGAGACACACACACAATCAGACAGACAAATAAACAAACATATTCAAGCATAAATTAAATTAAATATTAATAATTATATATAAAAATCAGTTTTACTCTGCAACTGAAATAAAGTAATAAAAAAAAAAAAAACAGACAAACTTCAGGCATGCCGAAGATTTTTTTATACACTTGCAAGCATTGAGTTTTTCATACAAAAAATTTTCATTTTTAACTAATGTTTGCTATGCTAAATATAGCCTAATATAATGTCATAATTTAGACTAGACTTGTCAGATATGTTTTAGACATTACTAAAACCAAAATCTGCAAGTTTTAGAAGGCAAAAAAAAAAAACAGACAAAAATTTGTTTATATAAAAACTTAAATTCCCTTAAATTAATTCTAGCTATGATTGCTATAAGATTTAACGCTTTTGATTTATAGCAAAAACTTGACAGCTAAGCTTTAGACATTTGCTAAAGCTAATTTGCTGCAAAGTATAGTTAAATTACTAGACGAAAAAAAAAAAGAAATATTTCTATGACAACTTAGACATTATAATGCTCCGTTACGTCGCATCTACAAGCAGCAGCAGCTGTTGGCAACTTGCAGGCAGTTAGCTTGCAACTTTGACTAATAAATTTTGAGCTAAAACAATTTTAGACACTGCTGTTCAAGAATATATATGCTCTATAGTCTATATAATATAAGCTTGCAAGTGTATAGCAAAAAAAAAAAATAAAAATAAAAATAAAAAACTAGTTGAACTTCTTTCATAAGCAATATGCGCATTTTAAAGCTGAAATTATTACAAAACTTAAATATATAAAAAAAATATTAAATACAAAATATAAAACTATATATATATAGTATATATATATAGCATCAAATCGGTCCATAGTTTAAATATAATAATGCAACACATTTAATAATGAAAAATATAATGCAAAACTTAACAGCAAAATTTTCTTTTAATTCGTCAATTTTTATGCATAAATTATGCAAAAAAAAAAAAAAAATTTTATTTCCATGTATTTTTTTCTCGAATTTTATCTCGCATTTTGAATTTATGTTTCTCTGAATGAATTTTTATTTTTAGCATATTTCAGCAATGTAATTTGTACTTAAGTTTAAAATGACAACATTTTAGTTTATAAGCGTTTAGTTGTAAAAAATAAAAAATAAAAATCATAAAAAATTAAATTTTAATAAAAAAAAATAAAATATCTATAAAAATCTACAAAAAAAAAACAAACTGTTTATAACTTTCGATTAGAGCGTTATGTGAAAATTAAACATAATTTTTCATTTCATTTTGTAAAAATAAGTAAAAATTATCAACAACATTTTTATTACAGACGCCAACACTTCGAAACGTCTAAAACTACCCTCTGCAAGTTGTTGCGTTGGGGGAAGGAAGAAAAGTAAGAAATAAAAAAGTTTGGGACGCAAATAACAATCACAAAAGAATTAGAAAAGTTAGCAATGAGCGTAAGAGGGAGAGACAGAGAGAGAGAATAGAGAAAGAGAGAAAAAGAAATTAAATCAGTCTGTAAAAAAAGAAGCAATGAAAATGAGAATGAAAAACTGTGAGAAATGAAAATGAAATGAAAACAGCAGCAGCAGCAGCAATGAAAGCAGCGGCAATAGCAACGACAGCAGCAGCAACAAAAATTACACGCATTGTTGAAAATGCTTCGAATAATTTTCCACAGTTAATTTCACACCATGCTAAAAAAAAAAACAAAAAAAAATAAAAATAAAGTAAGATAAAAATTCATTTTAATAAAGCAACAGCGCAGCGACAGTTGATTTCATTTTCTTTTTTTTTTCTTGTATTTATTTTCCATTTAATTTTAATTTTTGTTTTGGATTTTTTTTTTTTTTGTTTATTTTAATATGTATTTATTTTTTATATAATTTTAGTATTTTGCCTTGATCTAGTATTTTTTCAGTATATTTTTCAACATTTTTTTTTAACATACATAAATGTATATATTTATTTTTTAGACATATTTTCAGTATTTTTTTCTGCAGAATTCTAGTTTCTTTTTTTTTTGCATAATTTTGTAGTATTTTTTTTTACTTTTTTTTTGTCTTGAGAGTTGCACTATGTCATTTTTGTTATATGTGTTTTATATACGTTTTTAATCTTGTAATTGGTATATATTTTTATTATATTTTCGTACTTCTATATACATATTGGTTTTTTTGTATTTTTAGTATTATTTTTGCATATTTTTAGTATACATTTATTCTTAGCACATATATAATTATTGCTAAATGTTTTCCTGTATATTTTTTTTTGCATAATTTTAGTGTATTTTTCTTGTACTGTTTCTTATTTATATGCACTATTTATTTCTGTTATATGTTTTTAGCATTTTCTTAGTGTTTTTGTCTTGTATATATATATTTTAGTATTTCTTTTTTCACATATATAATTTTGGAATTTTTTTGTATTTTTTAGTATTTTTTTTATTGGAATTTCTGCTCATTGAATGTCTGTACTGTCTTGTACTATTAATTTTTGTTATATGTTTGTTATATATGTTTTTAGTATTTTGATTGGTATTTTTTTTAGTATATTTTTGTACTTCTTTATACATATATATATTTTTTGTATTTATTATTAGTATTTTTTTTTTTGTATATATTTCTTTTAGCACATATATAATTTTGGTATTTTTTTTCTGTATATTTGTAGAATTTTTTTTCTATATTTTTAGCATTTTTTATATATTTATTTTCTATATTATTGATATTTTTTTCTATATTTTTAGTATTTTTTTATATTTTTTAGTATTTTTTTTTTTTTTGTTATTTCTGACTTGAATATATTTGTGTTTTTTTATATTTATATTTAGTATTTTTGTTAGTATTTTTTATATTTTTATTGGTATTTATATTTGGTATTTTTTCTGAATATATTCTTTTAAATTTTTTTTAGCAAATATATTGTTTTGATATTTTTTCCCAGT
Organism: Zaprionus obscuricornis; assembly: GCA_037044475.1. NCBI lineage: Eukaryota > Metazoa > Arthropoda > Insecta > Diptera > Drosophilidae > Zaprionus > Zaprionus obscuricornis. The sequence continues at coordinate 74,925 of JBAMBR010005851.1, read as the reverse complement.
ATATTTTTAGTATTTTTATATACTTTTAGTATTTTCTTAATTTCATTTACATGATTTGTGGAAACTATTTCATAGCATTGTGTTACGAAAGCGAAAGTGAGAGAAAGAGTGAATTTCATAGCAATAAATGTAATTTGAATTTAATTAAAGTATATAAAAATACTAAAAATATACTGGAAAAAAATATCAAAAAAATATATTTGCTAAAAGAAATTTAAAAGAATATATTCAAAAAAAATTCCAAAAATAAAATATTAAAAACATATAACAAAAATATAAATATAAATAAAAAAAACACAAATATATTCAAGTCAGAAATATCATTAAAAAAAAAAATACTAAAAATATAGAAAAAAAATCCTACAAATATATGTACAGGAAAAAAATACCAAAAAAATATATGTGAAAAAAGAAATTTACAAGAATATAATAAGAAAAAATAATATAAAAAATAAATATAAATACCAATAAAAATACTAAAAACATATAACAAAAATAAATAGTACATATAAATAAAAAAAAACACAAATATATTCAAATATAAAAAATATATATAAAAAATGCTAAAAATATAGAAAAAAAATTCTACAAATATACAGAAAAAAAATACCAAAATTATATATGTGCTAAAAGAAATATATACAAAAAAAAATACTAATAATAAATACAAAAAATATATATGTATAAAGAAGTACAAAAATATACTAAGAAAAAAATACCAATCAAAATACTAAAAACGTATATAAGAAACATATAATAAAAATAAATAGTATAAGACAGTACAGACATTCAAGACAGAAATACCAAAAAAAAAATATATACAAAAAAATAAATAAAAATATAAAAAAAAATACTAAAAATTTAAAAAAAAAACCAAAATTATATATGTGAAAAAAGAAATTTAAAAAAATATATACAAAAAAAAAATACTAAAAACATTTAGCAATAATAAATAGTACAAGAAAAATATACTAAAAATATGCAAAAAAAAAATACTAAAAATATAGAAAAAAAACCAAAATTATATATGTGAAAAAAGAAATTTAAAATATATATATATATACAAGAAAAAAAATACTAAACACATATAACAAAAATAGATAGTGCATATAAATAAAAAAAAAAAGTAAAAAAATAACAAAATTATGCAAAAAAAAAAAAGAAACTAAAAATATCAAAAAAAAAATACTGAAAATATTCTAAAAAAATAAATATATACATTTATGTATGTTAAAAAAAAATGTTGAAAAATATACTGAAAAAATACTAGATCAAGGCAAAATACTAAAATTATATAAAAAATAAATACATGTAAAATAAACAAAAATAAAATAAACAAAAAAAAAAATCCAAAACAAAAATTAAAATTAAATGGAAAATAAATACAAGAAAAAAAAAAAAAAGAAAATGAAATCAACTGTCGCTGCGCTGTTGCTTTATTAAAATGAATTTTTATCTTACTTTATTTTTATTTTTTTTTTTGTTTTTTTTTTAGCATGGTGTGAAATTAACTGTGGCAAATTATTCGAAGCATTTTCAACAATGCGTGTAATTTTTGTTGCTGCTGCTGTCCTTGCTGCTGCTGCTATTGCCGCTGCTGTCGTTGCTATTGCCGCTGCTTTCATTGCTGCTGCTGTTTTCATTTCATTTTCATTTCTCACAGTTTTTCATTCTCATTTTCATTGCTTTTTTTTACAGACTGATTTAATTTCTTTTTCTCTCTTTCTCTTTCTCTATCTCTGTCTCTCCCTCTTACGCTCATTGCTAACTTTTCTAATTCTTTTGTGATTGTTATTTGCGTCCCAAACTTTTTTATTTCTTACTTTTCTTCCTTCCCCCATTGGCAGAGGGTAGTTTTAGACGTTTCGAAGTGTTGGCGTCTGTAATAAAAATGTTGTTGATAATTTTTACTTATTTTTACAAAATGAAATGAAAAATTATGTTTAATTTTCACATAACGCTCTAATCGAAAGTTATAAACAGTTTGTTTTTTTTTTTTTTTTTTTTGTAGATTTTTATAGATATTTTATTTTTTTTTTATTAAAATTTAATTTTTTATGATTTTTATTTTTTATTTTTACAACTAAACGCTTATAAACTAAAATGTTGTCATTTTAAACTTAAGTACAAATTACATTGCTGAAATATGCTAAAATAAAAATTCATTCAGAGAAACATAAATTCAAAATGCGAGATAAAATTCGAGAAAAAAATACATGGAAATAAAATTTGTTTTTTTTTTTGCATAATTTATGCATAAAAATTGACGAATTAAAAGAAAATTTTGCTGTTAAGTTTTGCATTATATTTTTCATTATTAAATGTGTTGCGTTATTATATTTAAACTATGGACCGATTTGATGCTATATATATATACTATATATATATAGTTTTTTTATTTTGTATTTAATATTTTTTTATATATTTAAGTTTTGTAATAATTTCAGCTTTAAAATGCGCATATTGCTTATGAAAGAAGTTCAACTAGTTTTTTTTTATTTATTTATTTTTTTTGCTATACACTTGCAAGCTTATATTATATACACTATAGAGCATATATATTCTTGAACAGCAATGTTTAAAATTGATTTAGCTCAAAATTTATTATTCAAAGTTGCAAGCTAACTGCCTGCAAGTTGCCAACAGCTGCGGCTGCTTGTAGTTGCGACGTAACGGAGCATTATAATGTCTAAGTTGTCATAGAAATATTTCTTTTTTTTTCCTCTAGTAATTTAACTAAAACCTGCAGCAAATTAGCTTTAGCAAATGTCTAAAGCTTAGCTGTCAAGTTTTTGCTATAAATCAAAGCGTTAAATCTTATAGCAATCATAGCTAGAATTAATTTAAGGGAATTTAAGTTTTTATATCAACAAATTTTTTGTCTGTTTTTTTTTTTTTTTTTTTTTGCCATCTAAAACTTGCAGTATTTGGTTTTAGTAATATCTAAAACATTTCTGACAAGTCTAGTCTAAATTATGACATTATATTATGCTACATTTAGCATAGCAAACATTAGTTAAAAATGAAAATTTTTTGTATGAAAAACTCAATGCTTGCAAGTGTATAAAAAAATCTTCGGCATGCCTGAAGTTTCGTTGATTTTTTTTTATTATTTTATTTCAGTTGCATAGTAAAACTGATTTTTATATATAATTATTAATATTTAATTTAATTTATGCTTGAATATGTTTGTTTATTTGTCTGTCTGATTGTGTGTGTGTGTGTGTGCGTATTTATTGCGGCAGTTTAAATGTTGTTTTTATATATATTTCTTTTCATTTTGCTTTAATTTTCATTATTTTTAATTAGGCAATTAATAAATTTATCAAAACTTAACATCACATTGCTTCTCCAATTAATTAAAACTTGATTAAATGCAATACGTGTATGCTCTCTACTCTCTCTCTCTCTTTCTTTCTTTCTCTTTCTTCATCTCTTTCTATCTCTTTCTTATATATATATAGTATACTAAATAGTATGATATCTTGTAATGCTTATTAAATTATTTATTATTTATTTATTTTAAATGCAATGAAATGTTTATTTTCTTTTTTTTTTATTTATTTTTTTTTTCAGCTCATTTTGTGTAATACTTCTTTTTTTTTTTTTATTTATTTCTATATATATTTCGATCTGATATGATCTATGAATTTTTTTTTATTTATTTATTTATTATTATTTATTTATTATTATTATTTATTTATTATTATTATTTATTTATTATTATTATTTATTTATTATTATTATTTATTTTTATTATTAACATTATTGAAAAACGTAATTTGTTGCATTACTTGAAGTTGCATTTAAAGTTGCGCTTAAATAATTAATTTAATTTTTTTTTTCTTTTTTTTTTTTAATTATTATTTATTATTTAATTATTTAAATTTAAATGTTTTATGAATAACGATATGAAGTGATTTTTAATTATTTTCTTTTTGCAGTTTCTCTTGCTAACTATTTCAATTTGTCTTTAAGTTTTTCTCTTTTTTTTGCTTGTTGCTTGTGCTTGAAATTTGTTGCTGTATGTTGATGTTGATGTTGATTATGTTTGAGTATATATATATATATATATATATATATAGTCTATATATATATATCTAGTATAAATGCACTGTTACTGGAAGTTACATAATATGTTGTGTCTGTAATGCTGCACAACTTAGCTTAAGACAAATTGAAACTTGAAGTTGTAGTTGGATTCGTTGCGATATATATTTTTTTTTTTGTATTATTTTTAATGATTTTTTATTTTATTTTATTTTTGATTTAAATGCTGGGAACTTTTGTTTATTTTTTTTTGTATTTATTTTGTTGTTGTTGTGCAATTAGAAACGTTTTTTTTTGTTTTGTTTTTTGATGGACGTGCTTGATGCTGTTGTTGTTGTTGATATTGATATTTATGCTACTGTTGCTGCTGCAGATGTTTATGTTGCTGCTGCTGCTGCTGCTACTGCTGCAGATGTTTATGTTGCTGCTGTTGCTGCTGCTGCTACAGATGTTTATGTTGCTGCTGCTGCTGCTGCTGCTGCTGCTATTGGCGACATGATGATTGTAATGCTAGTGTCCTGGTATCAAACATTATTCTTACGGAAAATATCATTTGGATGTTGATTGCTGCTAAAATTTTGACGCGTTGAACATTGCTGTAAAAGTAGAAGTAAAAGAAAGTAGAAAAAGAAGAATTATAAGTAAAAATAATAAATAATATTTGATTAGTATTTTATGCATTGATTATGTTAAGATAAAGATATATGACAGGCATGGCTGGCATGGCAGGCAGGCAGGCAGAGAGACAGGCATAACAGACAGAGAGACAGTCATGGCAGCTAGAGAGACAGTTGTGGCAGTCAGCAATGATTGCATTTTAATTGCTAACATATTGAAGCATATGCCACAAAACACAAGAGCCACTGCCACTGTTGCCACTATTGCCACTGTTGGCATACACCTTGCTATACAACAACAACACGTAGGCAATTAACAGCATATTGAGGTCGCCATGCTACAAAAACAACAACAGCAGCATGTTGCATAGCGGCATTGAGAGCCGCTGAGCCGCTGAAACAACTGCGACGGCAACGGCGACGGCGACGTCGACTGCTTGCGACTGCGATAATGATAGCTTAACTACTTTACACCACTCTCTCTATGCATGTGTGTGTGTGTGTGTGTTTGTGTGTGTTTGTATTGTGATTTGACATTTGTGACGTTTGACGTTTCTGATGTTTTGTGGTGTCAGCTTTGACCAGTCGCAGGCGGCAGCTATTAAAATAATTGCCACAAGCAGCACAAGCAATAGTAGCAGCAGCAAGAGCAGCGCCAAATCATTTATTATGGCATGTGTCTAACTCTACAGTTGAGGCGGCAATGTGGTGTGAGGTAAGGTGAGACCGGGAAGCGGGGCTTGAGCTGTGCTGCTGTTGCAAGGTGAGTTGAGGTGACAGGACGCTCATTAGTGCCACACTGGCAATCATAACTTGCCACATTCAATCACTCTTGCTCAATTTCTCTACCACTTCTACCTCGCACTCCCTTCCACTTACACTTCCACTTACACTTCCACTTACGCTTCCACTCCCTCGCATTTTTTTTTCGCCTGCTGTCCCTTTATATATCTTTTTCTCGCTCTCTATCTTTCTCTCTGTCTTCCTCACTTTACCTCGCTCTCCTTTACACACTCTCCTTCTGGTTCTACCTTAGTCTTTGTTCTCTTTTTCACTCTCTCACTCCCACTCCTAATGCTACTCCTATTTACACTAGTAATCTCTCTCACTCTTTCTCTTCCTTTCCTTCTCTCTCTCTCACTCTTCCTCTCCTTCTCTCTCTCTCTCTCCCCCCTGCATATAGAGCATATAAAACTTACCGCTTGTTTCTTTTCCCAGGACTTCATTGCTGTTTTATATTTCTCGAATTCGTGACACCAATCCGAGTAAATTTTCTGATAATCATTGCTTTTGTTCGGTGGTGTGCATCTATAAATGAAATATAGAGGGCGTGGCATGGCGTCCAGTCGATTAAATTACTTGTTAATTTACCATATATAAAATTTATTTAATATTTGCAACTTACCTATGCGCATCAACAGTTATATTATAACTGCAGAGCAAGGAGCCACCTAAATGACAATCATAACGTCCACCGTCAGCTTCATTTACAGAGACTACAACTAGACCGCGTTCTGTTGTTTCTATATATTTTGTGGGACTGTACTTGATCTCATAGCTATAAATAATAATTGATATTCAATTATCAATTATAATTTTTTTTTATTTTAATTTTATTGTTTAACTTACCGTCCTCTATCCTTGGAGTGATGATACCAAGTTACTTGCTCATTCTTTAATACTTCGGGTATCTTGACAAAGCATCCCAAATGCACGCTTTGACCATAGGTAACAACAATTTTCTTTTTCAACACACTTGAATCACAAATGTCACTTGTTTCATTGGCAACATCCTGTAAAAAAAAAAAAAATAGTAATGAAAAGTCAATTGCAGCATGTTGAATATTTTATACGCTTGAAAAAAATATTTTGTATGAAAAAACTTGATTTTCAGCCGGTTGTTCCTATGACAGCTATATGATATAGTGCTCCAATTTTAACCAAATTCGCCGTATATCTATAAGACATAACTAAATCGAAATGCTGTAAGTTTCCATCGGATAACTTGCAAAACAAAAAGTTTTTCTTACATAGGAACCATTTTCTACGGATAATTCCTATGGCAGCTATATTATATAGAAGCCTGATTTTAACCAAAATTGGCAGGCATCTTTTAGACATAACTAACCTCACGTTCTGTTAGTTTCCTCCGGATATCTTCATAAACAAAAAAGTTTTTCTTACTAAAACTCAATTTTCAACCGATTGTTCCTATGGCAGCTATATGATATACTGCTCCAATTTTAACCAAATTCGCCGTATATCTATGAAACATAACTAAATCGAAATGCTGTAAGTTTCCATCGGATAACTTGCAAAACAAAAAGTTTTTCTTACATAGGAACCATTTTCTACGGATAATTCCTATGGCAGCTATATTATATAGAAGCCTGATTTTAACCAAAATTGGCAGGCATCTTTTAGACATAACTAACCTCATGTTCTGTTAGTTTCCGCCGGATATCTTCATAAACAAAAAAGTTTTCATACATAGGAACAATTTTCAATGGATTGTTCCTATGACAGCTATATGATATACTGCTCCAATTTTAACCAAATTCGCCGTATATCTATAAGACATAACTAAATCTAAATACTATAAGTTTCCACCGGATAACTTGAAGAACAAAAAATTTTTCATACATAGGAACAATTTTCAACGGATTGTTACTATGGCAGCTATATTATATAGTAGCTTGATTTAAACCAAAATTGGCAGACATCTATTAGATATAACTAACCCTAAGTTCTGTTAGTTTCCGCCGGATATCTTTATAAACAAAAAAGTTTTTCATACAAAAACTTAAATTTCAACCGATTATTCCTATGGCAGCTATATGCTATAGTAATACAATTTGCACTAAATTTGCCTGACATGTTTAAGACATGATTAAACTGCAGTGCTGTAAATTTGAAACAGTTAGCTCAACAATTGCAAAAGTTTTTCATACAAAAACTCAATTTCCTAGCGTACATTCCTATGACAGCTATATGTTATAGTAATCTGATCTATGCCATACCAACTTATATAAAATTAAGTGCTACAAGCAACATTTATGTCAAATTTCATAAATTTAGCTTGAAAACTAAGCGTTTAACTTGAAGCTGCAAAAGTTGAATTTCAGGACTTTTATGCGGAACAGGAATATATATAATTTATAGTCACAGCAAAGTATATATATGTATGGCAAGCGTATAAAAATATTCTAATTACAGGTAGGTCTGTCTGCCTCATGTTACAACTCACCTGCAAGAGATCCAATTCATAGGGACGACACGTATTTGCCTCCTTATCCCAGCCACAATATGGATCACGCACACAACGGAAGCAATTATCATAACGTCGATTACACATAGCCAAATCAATTTGTTTGATGCGATGATCAGTGCCGACATATAATGATTTACGTGTTTGACTTATTTCCATAACTTGTATTGCCTCATTTGTGGCAACCTCAAAGATATCCAAAAGTTTTGATAACGATTCACCATTACGATAATATTGTACAATTTTATAGATGCGTCCAAGATTAGTGCCAACATAATAGACAGTATATTCTTGATTTAATATATCAATTTTAATTCTGCAAGTAGAAGAATGGGGGGAGAAAAAAAGAAATGAAAATGTATTAAAAATCAGTTTTTGATAAGTTTTTACAATTTAATATAATAAACTATAAATAATTATTATAGCTATAAATATTAACTATTTATATGAATCCATTGAATGCAATAGCAACAGCAACAGCAGCAGTAGTGGCAGCAGCAGCATCAGTCTGATGCATTTAATATGATAAATGTGCAGAATATTAACGATTTCAATAGGCGGCAGCTGTACGCATATATATTTTTTTTGTCTTTTTTTTTTTTTGCATATTAATAACGGCATTACAACACCTGAGCATCATATGCCACTGCTGCTGCTGCAACTCTCATCTTTTTTTTTTTTTAAATGCTGGTATTAAAATTCGTCACATGATTTTGTCATTTTACCGCGACGCTGTCGTTGCGCGCAATGGCAATTAATGGCACATAGAAAATGCACAACAAAAAAGAGAAGTGCAATAATTTTTATTGTATTTATTTCTCACACTCACACTCTCTCTCTTTCACTCTCTCCATCTCCTCTCATTCTTTTACTTTTTATTATTGCATATTATTTATCTATTTTTAATATGCGCGCCGCTTGCAACTGCAACAGTCATAAATTTTTGCAAGTAATCAATGTTTAAAAATATTATTTTAATATGCTCATAAAAAAAAAAAAAAATTAAATGCATAAAAAATGAGTATAAAAAAAACAAGTAGTTAAAATTACTATATAATCATAATAATAATCATAATAATAATAAGAATTTTAATAATTACAATATTCATTAGAATTAATGTACGAAAAATACATTTTTTTTTTTTTTTATTTTTTATTTATTGCTTAACAATTTATGCATTATTTTTTTTTATATACGCATAAAGTTAATATTAAAGCAATTTTTATATTGGTTACAGCTGCAAAAAGCTTATAACAATTGATTGAACAATTTATGGAATTTTTTTTATATATATATCAAAATATATATCAAAATATATATCAATATATTCTCTGCTTCTACAACTATTGCATAGTCGAATGCATTTTAATTGCCGCTGCTAATTTGTGCTATCAAAAAAAAAATTTTATAGAAAATAAAAATAAGAAAATAAAGTTGTTTAAAGCACAGCGAAGATTTTATACACTTTTTCAAGCTGCAACAAAAAGTTTTTCATATGAAAAATTCAGTTTTGCTTGATAGTTGCTATGGCAGCTATATGTTATAGTTGTACGATTTGCAGCAAACTTGACAGATGTGTTTAAGACATTGCCAAAACTAGCTACTGTAAGTTTCACTCGCATAACTTAAGAAATAAAAAAGCTTTTCTTACAAAGACTCAATTTTCAGCCGATTGTTCCTATGGTAGCTATATGTTATAGTAGTCCGATTTAGACTAAATTTGGCTGACATGTATGGGACTTTACTAAACTTAGATTCTGCAAATTTCAATTGTTTAGCTTAAGAAAACTAAATAGAAATGCTCTAAATTTCCATAGAAATAAATTGAAAAACAAAAAAGTTTTTCATACAAAGACTCAATTTTCAACCGATTATTCCTATGGCAGCTATATGTTATAGTAATACGATTTGTGCCAAATTTTGCTGACATGTTCAAGACATGATTAAATTTCAGTGCTGTAAATTTCAAACAGTTAGCTCAACAAACGTAAAAGTTGTTCATACAAAGTCACAATTTCCTAGCGTTACTTACTATGGCAGCTATATGTTATAGTAGTATGATCCGTCTCTCTTTAACTTATATAAAACTAAGCGCTATAAGCAGCATCTATGTTAATTTTCATACAGCTAACTTGAAAATTGACAGACTTGTTGTACAGGCATATATATATGCTATATAAGAATTTGCCAATTTTAGTGCAAAATAAATATACCCTTAGGATATATTCCCCCAAAAAAAAAATAGTCGAAAATGAAATTTGAATATTTTGTGCAATTTGAAGCTTAACAAGCACTTTAGGACATGAAGCTTTAATTAAAGCATACGAAAAAATATATAATCAAATGAATTTTACAAACTACATGCAGATAGACAAATAAAGATATACTGATATATACTGATATATACAGATATATATATATATATATATATATTTGTGTATAGCTATCTATAAATGTATCTACTATTTTGTCTACATGGATTTGCACTCAAACGGTTGAAAACCTCAACAACAACAAAAAAAAAAAGAGCAGCAAAATCGTCAGCTGGAATGAATATGTATATATATATATCTATGTATATATATACAGAAAAGATATTGTGTATGTGTCGTCTAGGCAAATAAATTAAAAATTGAATCAAAAAGTGTTTTGTATGAGTAATACACACACAGAGAGAGAAAGACATAGACAAAGACAGACATATACACATATATCTATATGCAGTCAGTCAGAGAGAGAGAGAGAGAGAGAAATGTATGCTGTATGCTGTATGGGGCAGGGAGGCAGGGGAATGAGGTTATACAAGAAGGAATATGATAACAAATGGAAATAAAACTTACTTGTCAACAACGAGCTTTGTGAACACCAAATCCCTTTTATAATAGACCGGATTGTTGTGCTCGTGATTTACGGCTTTGTCCATAAGTGGATGTGAACGTATGAAATTGAGTACGGTATCTGGTAAATTTGAGGTATCGTTGACACATGTGCCGGGTCGCGGTTCTGGCACACGGGAATTCAAAACTGGCAACCATGCTGAATTTGATGACGATTGCTCCTTAAATTTACCTGCAAAAAAACGTAACAACAAAGAATAAGATAAAATATATATTTTTTATACTTTTTATACTTTGGGCATTAGTAACAATAATATATATGTATGTATGTGTGTGTGTGTCTGAGTAAGTCAGATTTACCGGTAGAATAGAGTTTGTGTGTCAGAGAGAGAGAGAGAGAGAGAGTCTGTCTCAGGTGTGCGTGGCTCTGTGTTTGGCAAGTGTTGCAATTGAAGTTTTAAATCTGCGACCCCAAAGTGTCAGCTATCTCACTCACTCACACTACACTCTATTCTCCCGGTAACTCTGACTTACTCAGGCTCTTGCCCCCCCCCCCCCCCCTCTCTCTCTCTCTCTCAGTCACTCCTCCTCTGGCACTTCCTCACTCCGTCTCCCTAACTCCCAGTCCCATTGCATCCCTCTCACTCCCTATCTTTCACTCCTTCAGCTCTCACTCCCTTCCTTTCACTCCTCTCTCACTCCCTTCCTTTCACTCCTCTCTCACTCCCTATCTTTCACTCCTTCATCTCTCACTCCCTTCCTTTCACTCCTCTCTCACTCCCTTCCTTTCACTCCTTCACTCCCCTTTTCTCCCGCTCTCTGGCAATAATCCATTCAAATGGATTTTCTAATACGATTTATGTTGCGCTACACACACACACACACACACTCACACACGCATATACACAGAGCAAAAGCGTTAGATGAAATTACAAAACACTCAACCGTTGCTCAACTCTCAACGACTAACGTTTGTTCCATCGCTTGCTTACCTCGCATCACCAGCACCACCTCGCATCACCTCCTATTGCTTCTTCTGCTTTCTGCTATTAGATCTCTATGTGTATTTTTATACTCGGTGCCCTTTGGGGAACCAAGAGTATATTGGGTTAGTGACAAGAGCAAATGTATGTAACACCCATAAGGAGGCGTGTCCGACCCCATAAAGTATATATATTCTGACTCAGGATCAACAGCCGAGTCGATTGGAGCATGTCCGTCTGTCCGTCTGTCCCGTCGTCGTACGTCCGTATGAACACACAGATCTCGGAGACTATAAGAGATAGAGACTTAATTTTTTTTGCATAGTGTTTGTAGTGTTTGCAGGCAGATCAAGTTTATTTTGGATTTTTGCCACGCCCCCCTCCGCCTCCACAAATCGATGAAAACCATTTTGAACACACCACTTCACCCACACCCAGTCAAGCTACAGCACTGAATTTTGGTACAAAGTTAGAATATGTTTATCTGGACGTTGTGTACAAATTTGGTACAGATCGGATAATAAACATGGAAGTTATTCACATTTCAAATTTCAAAAGTTGAGAGGCGTACGCTTGCTTGCTGTTCTCACCCCAAACGACGGCAACATTTTTTCAGTGTTTCTCACACTTGTGAAGAGCGTGGCTCAGTGGTTAGAGGGTTGAACTCGCGTGCATGAGGTCCGCGGTTCGATTCCCGAGACGATTTTTTTTTTTAATTTTTTTTTTAAAATTTTTTTTTTATATTAACTTAAAATTGGCGAGTGCGCAGCACGAGCAAAATAAATATATAATATAACTTTGGGCACCGAGTATTATATAGTCGAGCACACTCGACTATAACTTTCTTACTTGTTTTTTTTTGCTACCTATTGGATTTATTGCAATTCTAACTGCAATTTCAGTTGCTGGCTTTACTTCAGCTGCAACATAGCAAAACTTGTTCCCCCATATACACAGTTGTCAAGCTGTCTCTCTCTCTCACACACACACACATACACACACACTTTGTATGTCACATGAGAGTCACAGCTAGCCAAACAGTTTTTGCAAAATAAAATTTACCGTTAAGTTGCATTTGCCATTTTTGCCTTGCATTTCATTGCTTTATCTATATTTTTATATATTTCTCTCTCTCTCTCTCTCACTTTCAGTCTTTGTATTTTTGCATTTCTATATATTCCCGTATTTCTATTACGATTTTGCACTACAAAGCACTTGAGGGATTGAGCGCAATTTAGTTTAGCTCGCAAAAAAAATAAAATAAAAAAAACAAAAGGAGAAAATTGCACGTCAATTCAGCAGCAGCAGCTACAGTTCGATTTGAGATTCAGTTACAGTTGACAGTTGTGGGCCGAGATACATTTTGCATACAAACAACACTTAACAAAAAACTTGATGGCCAAACAAAATGCTAATGATGGTCCAAAAAAAAAACAAAAGCTTCAAGAGTGACGTACAAATAATTTCACTAACACTTACAAATAAACAATATGCAAGTTTAGTAGCAACCCTCGCATATATACTTACCATTGAATGCGGCTTGCACTTCGTTAATGTGAAAACTACAGACGGCTGATCCAATCAAACCATTTGTGCTTGTTGTAAATGTTGCATAGAAACGTGTCTTATCCGATGGCAATTGATAAACAGATTGAATTTCATTGAAATAAAATGGAAATTCACCAGAGATGCTACAATTGAGACGAGCTTTTAAATATGTTGCCCAATTGTGTGCCAATAGATTTTTGCCGCCAACATCTTTTTTACAGACACGTGCGATGCGTGAATATACAGCCTTGCCACAATTAATATATTCGACAGCTGTTTCACGGAAAAAGAAATATACATAATCGCCAATGTCAAAGGAGCCAACGAAATTTGGTTCTGCAAAGAAAGAGAAAGAGAGAAAGAGTGTGAGAGAGAGTCAGTGAGTGAATGAGTGAGTTTTCTACAGTGAGCAACGATCTACATAATTGTCTAGTTTAAGCCGCTTAAGGCTATACACATGAAGCATATCAACACACACACAGACATAGCTCTCTCTTTCTCTCTCTGTGTGTGTATGAGAGATTCATGCGCGAAATCATTTGTAAAGCAACTTAGAATCCTTTTCTTTTGCTTTTCTTTTTTATTTTTTGCTTTTTCTTTTCACTTTTTTTTTCATTTTTTTTTATATTTTTTTTTCATTTTTTTTTTATATTTTTTTCATTTTTTTATATTTTTTTTCATTTTTTTATATTTTTTTTTCTTTTTTTTATATTTTTTTTTCATTTTTTTTTATATTTTTTTTAATTTTTTTTTATATATTTTTTTATATTTTTTTTCATTTTTTTTATATTTTTTTTCCATTTTTTTTCATTTTTTTATATTTTTTTTTATATTTTTTTTTATATTTTTTTTCATTTTTTTATATTTTTTTTTCATTTTTTTTATATTTTTTTTCATTTTTTTTATATATTTTTTTTTCATTTTTTTTAATATTTTTTCCCCATTTTTTTTGTGTGCAATTTTTATCTAACGCTTTGCAGCGCATTGCTTCTTTTACTTACTGTCCAACCACTTGGAATCATATTTGAGCGTGCGTTTGAATTTATATTCCATGCGCTTTGCCGACGTATTATATAAATCCGTACGAAAGATCACAGTATCCGCCTTTGTGAATTCCGCATTTGTGCCCGAATACTGTGCATAAAAATAGAGAATAAAGATTGAAGAATGAGAGAGTGAGAAGTAGATGAACAACAGCAAGTAAGCAAAAAAAAATAAATAAAAAGTCGCAAGCAGTCGACACTTATAAATACCCGGGGCATGTGCAAATATATATGCTGTTAGTGGGCGTGGCATATCAGTTTATAAAATATTTTTCATTATTTTATTTAACTGAATAAAAATTTGAATATTTAACTAAAAAATATTTGCCCTTGCCTTTTATATAAATTTTATATACACATTTTTATTAATATTACCGGGTATTATAAAAATGAAATATGTTTATGTTACACAAACATTGAGTTGTGCATTGTATTAGAAATATATATAATTTCTTTCTTTATTTCTATGATTGTTGTTTTTGCTATTTTTTGTTTTTTTTTCTCAATTGTGCAATTGATATAAGCTGCGCATAACTGAAGCTACACTTAGCTGCACAGATACCTAAAAAGAATACAAAAAGGAAAAAATTACTTACCAAACCAGGCAAATCACCAGGATTACCCTCTTCCACATAGATAGCTGTTGAATTATCCAATGGATCGTAGGGACACTTGGCAATGCCATTGCCAACACCAATTAAATATTCTGTGCGTGGCAAATGCGTTAGATTCGACTGTGAAACGAGAAGATTTGAAAGATTTGAAAAATTATTTAATAATAGAAATATTATGTAATATAAGCTGACTAATTATTTATAGTACTTTGAGCACGCTCTACACACTAAATTGATTGTATTTCAGGCGAAAAGATATGCAGAAAATCAATTTTGCTCTAAAAAGTATGCTACATTTTTTATACTTCATATTTATATGAAGAATTTCCACAATGAAATTTTCAGCAAACGCTTGCCGTAAATATAAATAAAAATATTTTTAAAAATAAATATTATATTTTCGATATATATATTTTGTATGTAATAGAGATATTATGAGCTGGCTAATTATTTACAGCACTTTAAGCACGCTCTGCAAATTATTTTTGACTGTATTTCAGATAAATAGATATGCAGAAAATCAAATGAAATAATTTTGCACTGAAAAGTATGCTACATTTTTTTGCACTTAACATTCATATTGAAGAATTTTCAGCTGCCTTTCAGCAAACGCTCACAGACTCTATAAATATTCTTTCAATTATTAATATTTTCATTTTTTTAGCCTTTTTTTTTTGCTATATTCTATATTTTATTTTGTTTTTACACTTTTTTTTCTCATAATTGTTTCTCTTTTCTTTTTTTGTTTTTTCTTGTTATAAAATATTTGAAAATATTTTTGGAAAAATTCATCAATGATAATTGCTGTGAAGCTGCACGTGCATTGAGTGAAATCGTTTTTATTACGTTTCGTTGCATTGCTACAAGTTTTTCCTGCTAATTGTTGAGCTGATTGGCGTCAGCAACAAAAAAAAAACAAGCACAGAAAACAAGACAATAGACAAAAAATAGTGTGTGTGTGTGTGTCTGTGTATATATATATAGAAAATATCATGTATATATATATAGAGAGAGTATAGTAAAAGACACAGCATACAAAGCGCAAAAACTTGCCAATCTCAAACTCAAATATTGTTTTTAGTTTTTTTTATTTTTATTTTTTTTTTTTGCATGTTTTTAGTTTGTTTTTTTTTTCTTTGCTTTTCTTGTTGTTCTGCTGCTGCTGCTGCTGCTACTTTTAGTTCTTGAGCTTGCAAAATCAAAATGCTTGCTTTATTGTCAGACTACTGCTCCTGTTGTTGTTCCTGCTGCTGTTGCTGCTGCTGCTTCTTTTGCTTGCTCTTGCTCAAAGTGTTTTTTGTATAGCAAAGAGCAAGAGAGAGAGAATGATGGGGCGGCAGGCGTATGTCAATTTGTGCACCTGAGCTGTGTCTGTGTGATTTGTATGCGTTGAGAGCAGCTTTTCGTTAGTTGCTGCTGCTGCCTGCTGCTATTGCAGCTGCACACTAATGACTATTTTCACAACATGTGTGGCAAAAGCAGACAACAGCAGCAGCAGCAGTAGCAGAAACATCAACAAAAGTTATATAACTTATATGCTGAAGGTAGAAGAAGCAGCAGTAGCAGCAGCAGCAGGCAAACAAAAGCAGTTGCAGCAGCAATAGCAATAGCAGCAGCAGCAATAGCAGCAAGTGGCAAGTATTCTCTATTCATTTGATAGATGAAAGGCGAAACTTATGCGTATTGCTTTATGTGTCTTCCAGGATTGCGATCTTAAGTCAACACACACACAGAGACACACACACACACAGACACAGAGACACACAAATCTATAGAGCAAAGGCCTCATTTTTTTTTTATCATATCAGCTGTAAAAAAAAAATCTTTAGAAAATTGCGTATGTTGTCATAGCTACAGCAAACTTGTCCTTAAACCTTGAGTAAGAAATGTAGGGCGAAATGTGGCAAGTGTTGCATCTACATCTCGTATATAGATTATACTACTTACATAGATAACATAATCCTTGGGATTGTGTGCATTGGTGCCACAAACATAAAGTCTATCGCCTTGTTGCATCGATTGTATGACACGCACATGATTCTTGCAATCAAACACCTGCAAAAAAGAGACAGAGACAGAGAGAGAGAAAGAGAAAGAAAATGTTGAAATTATTATTATGAGAATAGTAAAGAAAATAGTTCATATGCAACAATGTTGAGAACAATTTCAATTGCTGTAAAAAAAAAATATATATATAAATCACAACAACTGTTTGTGGCACGAACAAAAATATATGTTGCATGTTGCAACACATACGTCATATATATATATATATATATATATATAGCATACGTATAACAATTTGTAATAGCACGCGTCACTGCGGCGCTTGTCGCTAAATCAATTGGCAACAATGCAACAATGCTGGAAAATCCATGCCACATACAGTGGCAGCAACAGCAACAGCAGCAGCATTATGATGACTTTAACACACACACAAACATACAAAGACTTCAATTGACATCTAGATAGTAGTGCAAAACCATAATGTTGCAAGTTGCAGGCAACACATGTGGCATGCAACACATACACACACACACACACATGCACAAATTGCAAAGCCACAAATAAATTGAAAAAGATTTCAAATGAAAAGGATTTGCTGTCACATTATAAACGAGTTACAATAACAGCAGCAGCAGCAGCAGCAGTAGCTGCAACAACAGCAGCAGGAACAGCAAGTGAAGCAGCAATAGCAGTGGCAGCAAAAAGGATTCTTTCGTTCTTTGGATTCAGCATGCCGAATCGGCATCAAAATCGGATTCCGTTCTTTTTCAATTGCTGTTGCTTCGCGTGTGTTGCATTTGCTGCCGTTGCTGTTGTTGTTGCTGCTAAAAAAGAAAATTGATTCAGCAGCGACAAGTTAAAGGAGTTCTGCACTCTGCTCTGTCTCTTTCTAACAATTGTCTATGTCATATATCTAGCTGTCTGTCTCACAGTCTCACAGTCTGTCCCCATGTCTATCTGCCTTTGCCTTTGCTTTCTCTGCTTCCTTGTAATCAGTAGCTGCCGCCTCAATGCTTCAGCATATGATATAAAAATCAATCAAAGTTAGCTGTGCATGTTGCACACTTACAATGTTGCATGTTGCCTTGTTTAATATATTTACCACAACATTGTTGCTCTTGTTGTTGTTATTTCAATTGTTATTTACTCACCTGACTTTTACCCTTTGACACACAGCTGACAACATCGTCACGCGTCGGTTCCAAATTGATTACATCGCGCTGCAAGCAAAAAGTACAAGAAATATTTAAAATTATTCAAATTTTTAATTTAGTTTTTTTTTGCTACTTATATTAAGACAGACTTAAAAGCAACTTAAATATATTAAGAGAGAAAATATTTATATTAAATGCAGCTGACAATTGCAGACTCAGATTCAGATGTCAGCAAAAGCTGCAAAATATTTGCAAGCAATGATAAAAATTATTTAAGATAAAATTTTAGACAACGGCTGTAAAATTGCAAAAATTTGTTTAAAAAAATAATATATAAAAAATATATATAATTTTTAATTTTAATCAAAATTTATTTAGCTAAAATTGCAATTGATTCTAAAATAAAATGAAAAAGAAATATTTCAATTTTTATTTCATTTCTATAGAATTTTCTTTTTTATTTATTTATTATTTTTTTTTTTAGTGCATTTTAAGCTTTAACTAAAATTCACTTGTTGTAGTTTTGCTTGCAGCTATTGCTGCTGCTACTGCAAAATTTAATTAAAATAATAATAAAAAAAAACCAAAAACTGCAGTTGACTTAAAGAAAATTTATAAAAAAAAAATATATATATATATAAATAAATTTGAATTTGAATTTTATTCTTTTTATTTGGAAAAAAAAATAATAAATAAATTTTAATTAAAATAAAATAAAAATTCAAATATTTCTTAATTTTGGCTATCAAAAGTTGAAATTTTTATATTAATAAAATTTTCATAAAATTTAAAAAAATTTATAAACGGAAAAAAAATTATAAATAAATTTCAATTTTTCACATTTCATTCAAAAAAAATAATAATAATAAATAAATTTAAATTTAAATAAAATAAAAATGAAATATTACTTAGTTTCTTAGGCTATCAAAATATGAAATTTTAATATTAATATAATTTTCTACAAATTTACAAAACTTTATTAAAAAAAAAAAAAAATATAAACAAATTTGAATTTTCTTCTTTTTATTTGGAAAAAAATAATAAATAAATTTTAATTAAAATAAAATAAAAATTCAAATATTTCTTAGTTTTGGCTATGAAAAGTTGAAATTTTAATAAAAATACAATTTTCATAAAATTTAAGAAAATTTATAAATAAAAAAAATTTATAAATAAATTTAAATTTTTCACATTTCATTTAAAAAAATAAAATAAAATAATAAATAAATTTAAATAAAATAAAAATGAAATATTTCTTAGTTTCTTAGGCTATCAAAATATGAAATTTTAATATTAATATAATTTTCTACAAATTTAAGAAAATTTATAAAAAAAAAAAAAAGTATAAATAAATTTAAATTTTCATTTTATTCTTTTTATTTGGAAAAAATAAATTTTAATTAAAAAAAATTCAAATATTTCTTAGTTTTGTCTATCAAAAGTTGAAATCTTAATACTAATAAAATTTTCATAAAATTTAAGAAAATTTATAAACGGAAAAAAAATTATAAATAAATTTCAATTTTTCACATTTCATTTACAAAAAAAAAAATAATAATAATAAATAAATTTAAATTCAAATAATATAAAAATGAAATATTTCTTAGTTTAAGCTATCAAAAATTGAAATTTTAATATTCATTTTATTTTCTACAAGTTTAGGAAAATTAATAACAAAATAAATATATATAAATAAATTTCAATTTTCTACATTTCATTTCGAAAATAAATAAATAATAAATTTTAATTTAAATAAAATAAAAATTCTACATATTTCTTAGTTTTAGCTTTTAAAATTTAAAATTTAATATTAATACAATTTTCTACAATTTATTTATTAGTTTAGTTTAGTTTTTTTCTTTAGCCTCAATTGAAGTTTTGGCTTGAAGTAGATTTCTTTTAGCTGTTGCTGTTGCCGTTGCCATTGCTGCTGCTGCTACTGCTGGCACGCATAAACTACAACTAGAAGCTGTTAGAGTGAGAGAGAAAGGGAGTAAGGTGGCAGGTTGTTTGAGCATAGACATGCTGCTTAGGGGCAGCGCAAGGCAGAGCAAGTTAGCGCGCTTTGCCTGTAGCATGCTTTCAAGCAAATTGATTTATAAATCACGTAATGTAACGAGCACATACGAAATATTTTCAAGCGAAATGCGCGCACGCACCACCAAAATATACTGACACCCACTACACATATACACACACATATACACATGTGTGTAAATGTATGTACATTTAGAGTATAGCAACACACAGCGTCCACATAAAACCAAAATCATGTATTATTTAGTAAAATTTGCATTTGCCGCATAAAGCAGCCGCAGTGTGGCAGCAGTAGCAACAGCAGCCAGTGAAGTCGAAATGTAGCGAAGCGTAGTGAGACGTTGATGACGACGCTGTGCGCCGCACCTTGGCAGTGCTTCGTTTTACACACACACACACACAGAGAGTGAGAGAGCATAGCGATAGGCAGTCAGCAAAAGCAAATGATGCCCGTAGCGCAGTTACTCGCAGCAGCAATGGCAGCAGCAGCAGCAGTGTGTGAAATAACACATAAAATATATTGACGTATGCCACAAGCAGACGGACGTACAGTGTGGCACGGCTACACGGAGAGTGGCATAGCTTAAATGGGTGGCCAGGTGGTTGGGATATGTGTCTCATAACGGCAGCAAAACGTGGCATCTTTCGGTTTTATGATACGTTTGTGGCCAGGTTTCTCTTCTCGTCTTACTTTTTTTTTGTTCAGCTGTTGCAGGTGCACGTTGCGGCATGGCATGGCATGGCACATCCAACAGGCGGCGGCAACAGCTCCAAAAAATGCTAAGCCAAAGCTACAAAAGCTACAGCAGGCAGCCAAAGACGAGACCGCACAACGTTTCACTCATAAAACACGCTTTTGTATGACATAAATTCATAAACAGCACACAGACAGACACACACACACACATACATATATGCAGAGCAGAATGTTGGAGCAACTGTACCTAAGAATTTTTGTACAGAATTTGTTTCGTGTTATCGACTTGCATGAATTTCGATAATTCGTAACTTTGACGTTTATGTGAAATTACAAACACACCGACAGACCTACAGACACACACACACACACATACACCTACATATAACTGTATGTTTTCTCACCTTAATGCCAAAGCACTGTGCATAAAATATGAGAATCGCATAAAGTTGATTGCATTTTACATTAGAAATTTCATTTTTTTTCGTTTTCTTATTTTCTGTGAAATAGTTTTTCGTTTTTTTTTCCACGCATTGAAGTTACTTTTTTTTTTATTTTGGCAGATTTTATTTGTGAAATATTTAGTTAGTTAAATATAAATTATAGAAAAACAAGTAGGGAAGGCTACAGTCGGGTGCACCCGACAGTAAAATACCCTGTATCCTTGAATAAAATGTAACTATTCTTATGTTATGTACCGAAAAAAAAAATCGGATCTTTTGTTAAATCAGTGCATGTAGAATAGTGAAATTGCTTATGACTTAAATTTTAATTTCTTAGTAAAATATTTGCGTAAAATGATAGATTTCACTCACAGTTACTTCTTGTTTATATAATAATATTTATTTTGTTGTGACTAAAACAAAAGAATGCATACAAATATATATAAATTTATATTTATACACAATATATATATATATATATATGTTTTTCTTCTCTTTTTTTTTCGTACAATCTTATTATGTATTTAACAATTTATGTTTTTGTTTTTTTTTTTTTATACCCGGCATACTATTGAAAATGTATTAGGCAACTGTTGAAAGTGCATATTAGTTTCATATAAATGTGCAACAATTTCTACATAGTATCGATAGCTTTGTGGTTTTACTTGTTTTTTTTGGTAAACTTTCTTATGCAATTTGATTTTTCAACTATTTCGTTATTTAATTATTAAAAAATAAAATAATTAAATTAAATTAAATTAAATTAAATTAAATAAATTAAATTAATTAAATTAAATTAAATTAATTAAATTAAATTAAATTAATTAAATTAAATTAAATTAAATAATATTTTAAAAAACTTTTTAAATTATCAATATTTTTTTTTTTTAGTATAAAAATTTTTTTTTTTCCTTTTTACGCTTTTAAATTTTCTTTCTGTGCGAATGGCTAAAGTTTCAATTCAATTGAATTTGTTGTAGCAATTTATTTAAATGAATTATTTAAGTAAATGCGAAAAAATAAAAGCAAATCACAAGCAGTAGCAGTAGCAGCAGCAGCAGCAGTAGCAGCAGCACAGTGAGCGGCAAACATTGCTTTTTTGGCAAATGGCCGGCCGCCTATAGTTGTTTCTCTCAGTGCACATAAATTATGCGTTAGTCGACCATTACGACGTGGGAAAACGTGAAAATCTCAGGCTATGGGCAACGTTACATTTGTGCATGGGGGCAAAAACGGAATGCCCATAATGCAGCCCCCAGAGCGCATATTAAATATGTTTTTCGTTTTTTTTTTTTTTTTTGGACCCTTTTTGTTTTACCAGGACTACCACAGGTGGACAGAGACAAGAACAGGAACAGAGACATCAAGAGTGAAGAGTGAGAGAGAGTTGAGAACATGTTATAGAAGCCGGATGTGGGTTGAGTAACTAAAAATATATATATATATATATATATATATATCTATGTATTTTTCACTCGTTTATACATTGGGGAATCGAAGATTTGTGGCTCACATTTGATGTGCGCCTAAAAGGTGGCTAAGCTCGACCTTTATTGTTGTTCTTATTGTTGTTGTTGTTGTGTGTTGACAACGTCCAACAGCAACAGAAAAAAGTTGTAGACAACAAGACTAAAAAGGACGCAGCTTAAGCCAAAAACATGTGCGGTGGCAGCAGCAGCAGCAGCAGCAGCAGTGGCGTCGACCATTTGCCAACTACACACTAGCATCAACATATACAGCGAGCAAGCGTGAGCGAGTGAGACAGAGATATAGAGTGAGAGAAAGAGAGAGAGCGACATACACACACATACACATATATAGCTACACAGAGGGAAAAGCGCGTAATGAATTTTTAAAAATATGCCGCAATGTTGCCAGTTGCTTGTTTGCCTAAAAGCGTGCTACACGTTTTATGTGCTTCAGTTTCAGTTTCTGTTGTTAGATTTGTGGCCAAGGGAATTGTGTATAGCAGCAACAATAACAACAAGCAGCAGCAGCAGCAGCAACAATAGCAACAGTAGAAGCAACAACAACAAGCAGCAACAGCAGCAGCAACAACAACAGCAGCAGCAATAGCAACAGCAGCAGCAACAATAGCAACAGCAGCAACAATAAGTCTTTTAGCAACAACAACAACAACAACAACTAAGAAAACTATTATCATGACACACACAGTCACGACTATAAGATACCCTGCAGCATAAATCTAAAAGTTCAACAGTTGCTGCTGAGCATTTGCTCACTTTAGATATTTTCTAGTCGCTGCCACGCCTACTACTACTGCCTTCAACAAATATTTATTGCTGCCACGCCTACTACGCCATATACCCCACTGCAATGTCATGTTTACAGGGTATAATAATAACAACAAATTGTTTGTGCACTCGAATGAAACAAAACGAAACTCGTGGGAGCTTAGACTAAAAGCAAATGCTCGGATTATAGCTTGACTTTATACAAATTTATATTGTTATTGTTGTTGTTGTTCTAGTAAGTTTATTTGCTGCTTTGTTTTTTAGCATTTTGTCAGTTTATTAGTATGAAATATATATATACTATATATATATATATATGTAGCTTATATTGCTAATAAATCTATGCAATACTTACATCACAGTATGATGAGGATATATTCTGCAAATTCAAACGGAATACGCGATCCCTGCAAGAGAAATATATATAGTAAATTATAAATCAAAGTAAATATATATATATATTATATATGTATATAAATATTAGCTAATCATTGTATTAATATTTGTATTAAATTCAGCTTATACTTACATGGCGCCCACATAGAGTGAGTCACGCTCCTCATTCATATGAAATGTGCGATAGTAAAGTTTGCCACATGTGAATTCGCGCACATGATCTGTAATGAGAATGAGACAGAGAGAGAGAGAGAGAAAGAGAATGTGAGTAAGAGCTAAAGTAAACATATATTAGATACATAACAAATAGTTAGCATAGTTTTTTTTTTCATATTTTTTTCCATTTGTTGTTTTGTTTTTTTTTCGCTCGTTCAATATTTAGACAACAAATTTTCTTAAGTGGAAACAGAGACGTAAGCAGCATAGACATATATATACTAGATATATATATATATATATATAGTGTATCTTAGCTGCTGTTGTCCTGCTGTAGTTGCTGGCTATGCACAAATGAGCGGCTGTCAACAAAGTTTATGCAGAGACGTTGACAAAACGCAAACAGTGTCCAGTCAGAACAAGCCAAAAGATATGTCAAGCAATGAATGAGTGTGAGAGAGAGTGAGAGAGAGGCAGAGAGAGAGAGAGTGAGAGCGAGACTAGTGAGATAGTGAGAGAGTCAATGCTTGTGCCACAAAGGACAGCCACAGGCTGGCCACACACAAAGACAAACATGACAGAAAGCAAAGCAAAAGCAAAAGCAACGACAGCAAGAGAAACGAGCTGCAGAGAGCTGGGGCAATGCTGGGTGCTGGGTGCTGCTGCTGCTGCTATGGGTGCTCAAGAGAAACGCATGTGAATGCGAGTGAGATATCCCATTTCAATCAAATGACATTTTGACATTTCTCTCTCCCACTCTCTTTCTGCCTTTCTCTCTCTCTCTCTCTCTTTATCTATTTGCCTGGACACTATGTCGCCCTTCCCCTTACTGCTATGTCAAGCAATGCTCGACGTTTGGCAAATGTAGCCAAAGTGCAAGCTTTAAATGTTGTTTATTTACTTTTAACTTTGCCCAACACAAATACGCATAGACTATGCGAGTAAGAAAGAGACAGACAGCATATGTGTGTGTGTGCAGTGAAAGGCAAAGAACTGCAAGAACAGCGAACAGCGCGCTCTACGTATTGAGTGCGTGCAACTTTATATCTTATTTCAATTTATAAACTTTGTCAAACAGTCTATGGCAGTTTACCCCCCCCCCCCCGCCACGCCCCCCTGTCATTGCTCCTTTACACACTTGCTAAAGTGCAACTCACGCCTTAAAATTGTTGACGCTACACAAAATTGCATTAAATTGCTGGCAGTTAGTTGAGCGCGCATAAAAGTATGCTATACAAAAAATGTACAAAAAAGTTTGCAAAATTTGCAAATTTAATACTAGCTATCAAAATTTATGCTTAAATATTAAGTATTTATTTAACTAATTTTTTTTTTAAGTTAAAGTTTTAGTTTTTATTTTTTAAATTTGACTTAAGAAATTTTTGTAAAAATTTTTTTATATTTTTATTTTATATTTTTTTAATGTGCAAAATTTTTTTTAATAAATTTCACACATAAAATTCTATTAAATATTTTTGTAAAAAATTTGTAACATTTTTTTTTATATATTTTTCTTTTATTTCTTTTTTCATATGCAAATTATTTTTTAATAAATCACACATAAAATTCTAGTAAATATTTTATTAATTTTCGTTGAATTTTAATTAATTAACGTTAAATTTTACTTACACAAAATATTGAATTATTTTTTTTTTTTAATTTTATTTAATTTAAATTTTTGTTCAGCAAAATATTTTAAATAATTTTTTTTTTATGCCAATTAATTTTTTTATATATTCTGCTATTAATATTTAATTAATTTTAGTTGCGTTTTTCAGTAAAAAAAAAAAATATTCAAATTTATTTTTGGAAAATATTTTATTAATTTTGAAATTTATAATAAAATCAAGAAAAATTGCAATATATTTGTCAGCAATTTTTTGATATTTAATTTAACTGCTGCATTAACAGCTAATTATATGTTAATTAAAGTCAAATACACACAAACACACAGAGAGAGAGAGACATAGACACAGCGCTTTGTAATTCTATATATGTTTAGCTGCATAAATTTAATCTACTTTATGATGCTTGGGGTTTTATTATTTTTTTTTTTGTACATAGAGCGTTGATTTTGTGCCGCCTTGTGCCTTGTGCCGTCGCAATCAATTTTCGTAGCAATATTCGATATTTGTAATCGTGCTTATTAATTTCATGTAAGTTTATTTACATGCGTTAATTGCGTATATGTGTGTGTGTGTGAGTGTGCCTGTGTGTGTGTGTATGTGTATTTGTGTGCTTATTATGTTAATTTCATTGACGTCGCGTTGTCTACGCATTGTTTGCCCTTTGGATGATTGAGAAGACTGAGAAAGCAAGTGGCAAGTGGCAAAACGCCAAAATGCCAAAGCGTCAATACGCTGAGCATGCATTTACTTAATTAAACTAATTAATATTTGCTTAGAGTGACTGACCACACACACACACACACACACACACACACACATATATAGCAGCATATATTGCTAGTATTGTCATTTAATGTAGCTGACAGACAGTAAACTCTTCATGTTAAATATCAATAGTCAAAGTTTATGTCAGACAATTAATTTCCGTTGGACTTTGACTTATGCCTGTAAATCTATAATGTATTTCTATTATATATATATATATATATACTATATTATCTCTATATAAATGTCGACAAATTGTCAGCTGTCGCCGCAGTTATACAATTTAAACATTTCATATTCCTATTGTCGCTTGTAATTGAAGACTTTAACGCAACGTATTGACTGTCAAAAATACTTTATAATCTCTGCATATGTCTCTCTTACTCACTCTTACTATCACTCTCTCTCTCTCTCTCTCTTTGTCTCTCTCTGTCTCTCTCTCTCTCTCTGTATGCTAATGCATGCATTTAAGCATTGACCCAAAACAAGACTTGTCACACCAAAATAAACAACGACAGGCAGCAGGTTTTCTTTTGTAACAAAAGAAAACTTACACACACACAACACACACACACACACACACACATACACAGAGCATGCATAACATGTATGACTAAACTTAACATACAACAAAATGGCATATGCAAATTCCTCTTTCCTTTCCTTTTTTTTCGTTGTTGTTTGCCATTGTCTACGTTTCCGTCTTCTTCTACTGTTGCCTCCGCTGCTCCCCCATGCCTGCCCGGCAGTGCCACAAGTACAGCTATTTTTGATTTCCGATTTAAAGAACATTTTGGACAAAAGCAAACACTGCAAGCATTTCCCAAGTTACTCTTTTTCTCTCTCATTTTTTTTTCACTTTTTGCGCCAGCAGCCAAAAAGTCGCAGCGTCAATAAAGGCAGCAACAACAAGCAGCAGCAGCAGCAGCAAAAGGAGAAAAAAAAGGGGGAACCAAAAAATTGAACTGAAAATCTGCGTCTTTTGTTTGCCAGCGGAAAACAACTACAACAAGTACAATATACACATACACACACATATATATATATATATATATATGCATATATGCGTATGTGTACATATATTTATGTATGTGTATTTCTTTCTACTTCTTTTTCTTTTTTTTTTTTTGCATATATTGCGCAGAATTCGGGTAAATGTCCTTGCCAAACCGGAAGTTGACTTGTATACGCTTGAATTGTTATTGTGCCCCAAAATATATATATATATATATGTATATAGTATATATACTCTATGTGTGTGTGTGTGTGTATGCTCTCTCTCTGTGTGTGTTGTATGTCGTGTGTGCCTGTATTATATGTACTCGCATTTGTTTGCCTGCTTGCTGTCGAACTTTTTCCAGAATTTTTCTTTTTTTTTAGCTTTTTTTTTCTGCTGGTCTTTTTCTTTTTTTTGTATATTTGTTGCCTGCAATTTTTTTTTCTTTTAGCTTTTTTTTTTCTGCTGGTCTTTTTCTTTTTTTTGTATATTTGTTGCCTGCAATTTTTTTTTTTTTCTTTTTTCTGTTCTTTAGTTAGTTTTTTGTTGGCCAATTTTATGCTGTGCCTTAAAGTCTAAAGTACTTTAAAAAAAAAAATATTTTATATATATTTTATTTTTGACAATTTGCTGCACAATTCGCTTGCCTTTTTTTTGAGCTTGAAAAATTGCATTTAAATTAATTTAGCAGCGGCAAGAAAAAATGCTAAAAAAAAAAAAAAAAACTACTGAAGCGTTGAGAAAATGCCCCAAAATAAAGCTAGAACTAGCGCATAATGCATAATGAGAAATTCGAAAAAAGAAAAAAAATATCAGATAAATCTGCGAACTCAACTCATGCTGCAGATTTTTTTTAACACTGAAACGTAAAGTTGTTTTCCATGTAATTTTTGCTTAAATTTTCCCATAGTAACTCTAAAATATAGTAATTTGATTTACTTTATATAAATCAGCGACGCCTTGTAGTTAAGCTTAAAGTATCAAATAAATTTAATCTTGTTTTATAGTCAATGTCATTGTCAACATATTCTCGTTGCCTTTTCATTACATAAACAAGTCTATAAAAATAAAAATGGGAACAGTAGCAGCAATTGACATAAATACATAATATTATTATTAGTAGTAGTAGTAATAGTAGTAGTAGTAGTAGTAGTAGTAGTAGTAGTAGTAGTAGTATGTGTAGACATATTTATGCCATATATATAGCAAGCATTAATTTGCCCATTTTATCAATATGCTAACTGTAGACTCATCGAATCGCAGAGAAAGCAAAGAATTGTTTCATATGTCTCAAAAGAAAAATACTGTAAAAATGTTTATGAAGCTTATTAAGGCGACGACAAGGAGTAAAAGCAGCAGCAGCAGCAACCAGCAGCAGCAGCTAGTAAATATATTTTTTTTTTTTGCAAATGTAGCAAACGAACTGTGTGGCATATAATATTTATGTGGGCAATTTTAGTGGCATTACTATGTTCAAACATTATTTGCAATCTACAATTGTCTGCGCGCAAAAAAAAAAAAAAAAAAAAAAAAATTATATGTTATGTATTTTGGCGGCTATAAAAACATATGTAAAAATCTATAGTTATGGCCATAAATATATGTGTATATAGACAGCTTATAGACGCGACAGTAGCATAAAAATTGTTAAGATTATTCAAGCTTAAGCTTAAGACACATTTGCTGCCGCCTTTTTTGACTAGTCATAAATTCTAGACAAATTTCAAGCTAATCGTTTGGCTAATCATGGCAGCCAATTTTGCCCAACTGCAAAATTTGCAGCATTGATAATTGAATTTTTGTACATGCTGTTGCAAGCAGGCAGGTATGTGTGTGTCTGTGTGTGTGCTTGTTGCATATAAGAGCGCGCAAGTCATGTACAGAGGGAGGAGTGTAAGAAAAATACATTAAACCAAAAGGCAGTCGTAAAGTGAGAGCTTATACCCCCAAAAAAAAAAGAAAAGGAGAAAGTCACAAAGCAGGAGACTAAGAGAGAGAGAGAGAGAGAGAGAGAGAGAGAGAGATGTGGCAGTGAGTTTTTGGTTTATTTGCTTTTAATCCAAGTCCAATCAAAATCAAATTGCATTTACGAGCTGCCTTTGAAAGCGCCTCGCGCGCGCTCGCAATTTTATGGCAGCCAAAATACAAAAAAATTTTTACTTGCTTTTCGTTTCCTTTGGCAATGCTTACTTTAGATTTGCTTTTTCCTGCTGCTGCTGCTGCTGCTACTTCTTCTTTTATTATGAACAGTGCTTACCAAATGTATGTTTATATACAAAGAGTGAGAGAGAGAGAGAGAGAGAGAGGAGGGGAGGCAGATATATAGCTACACATATGCGTAAGTATTTATGACTCCATATATGTCAATAATTTTTATGCGCTTCATAAATATGCGTGCGCCTTTTATGACAGTCAGTCTTTCTTTCCAGGTCTCCCCTTTCCCCACTCTCTCTCTCTCTCTCTCTCTATCGCACACTTTTACAGTCAAATCAATTTCTTGAGCTTTTGGGGAGGTGAAAGAAAAATTCAAAATGACGAAAATGTCATTTTGAAAAACGTTATTATCGAATCAAGAATACAACGAAACATATAACGAGACTCAAATGCAGTAAAAACATATTGCCAAGCATTCACATATCAGTATGAGCAAGACAAAGAGAGAGAATGAGTGAGAGAGAGAGAGATGCAGAAGGTAGTTAACTTGCCTTTAGGGCAAGACTTTTGTGACACTGACAGTTGCCTTTGATATATCACAAAATGTTACCCTTCTTGTGTCTTTTGCTCCTTTGCTAGCAGCCTTTAAGCACTCTCATAGATGCCACAAACAGCAACAGCAACAACTAAAGGTGCGCTGCTCTGCTGCTGTTGCTGTTGCTGCCACAAAACTGATGACGGTATGCAATAGCAAGCTGCTTTTTATAAGCTTTGCTTTTGTTGCCTCTCTCTTTGTCTGCATGTGCAAAGAGAATGAGAAGGAGAACAATAAAATAAAATAAAATAAAAAAAAAGCAATTTTGCAATCAAGTTTATTTAACTTTAAAGGATTTTTTATTTTATTTTATTTTTTTTTTTAAATTATAATTTTATTTTGTGCATTTAAATTGAAAATAAATTTAAATCACTTGACAAAAAAATTAAATGAGAAAAAAAAAACAACAAGAAAATAAATTTATATTCGGTGGGCAGAAAACTTCATTTGCTTGCAGTCTTAGAAAAATAAAATTTTCATAAAAAAACTCAATTTTCGGCCGATCGTTCCTATGGCAGCTATATGATATAGTAGTCTGATTTGAACCAAATTTATATGAGACGTGTTGATCGTCAGTAAATTCAATTGATGGAAGTTTCAGCCGGATAGCTTAAAAAAACAAAAAGTTTTTATATAAAAATTTCATTTTCGACCGATCGTTCCTATGGCAGCTATATGTTATAGTAGTCTGATTTGGACAAAATTTATATGAGACGTGTTGGTCGTCACTAAATTCAATTGATGTAAGTTTCAGCTGGATAGCTTCAAAAAAACAAAAAGTTTTTCATATTAAAACTTCATTTTCGTGCCGATCATTCCTATGGCAGCTATATGATATAGTAGTCTGATTTGACCAAATTTGCATGAGACGTGTTGTATCGTCACTAAATTCAATTGATGGAAGTTTCAGCCGGATAGCTTAAAAAAACAAAAAGTTTTTATATAAAAATTTCATTTTAGACCGATCGTTCCTATGGCAGCTATATGATATAGTAGTCTGATTTAGACAAAATTTATATGAGACGTGTATGTCATCACTAAACTCAAGTCGTGTAAGTTTTAATCGAATAACTTAACAAACAAAGATAAATTACCATTTTTGATCAAACGTTTCTATGGCAGCTATATGATATAGTTGTCCAATCCGACTAATTTTTACTTATATATAGCTTATGGGCATAGGGAGCATGTGTACCAAGTTTCATTGAGATAGCTTTAAAAGTGATAGACTATTTCAGGTTGGAACAGTCGGACAAGTCGGAAAGACGGTCCGTCGGAACTTTCCTGTCGATGCTTATCAATATCATAAATATTTTGTTGGGTCTGTCACGCCTTCTAAGGGACTTTAGAAAGTCCTGTCCAAAATTAATAAACCCTCTGCAAGGGTATTAAAAAAGGGAAACAATTCTTCTAACTGAAAGCTGAGCATTATAAATATTCCCGATATACTGTAGGATATGTGACTTTGGAAGAAAAGTTGAATTTTCAAATTTTTATTTCTTACAATTTCAACATTTTTATATAGTTACAGGATATCTTATAGTCGTTCATATTCAACAGTAGCTCGCTTACTTATCTTATTTATGCAAATTCCTTAGAATAATTGTTATATCTGTCTCTCTTCCTCTCTCTTCTCCTGTCTCTCTCCCTACACCGCGCACTATTTATCTTTCATCAGTGATGTTTGTTTGCTGCTGTTAGCTTTGAAAGTCAAAGTTCTGTCTTTATGTCTGTATTTTACCTATAATAAGCTTTATATAACTCTGCAGCTCATTGAAAACTTGTGCTTGACGATGCTGATGCTGATGCTGCAAGCTGAACCTTTATGAGATTTATAATCTTGCTTAAGTATGTAAAAAACTTTTAACTATTATTCTAATTTCGTCGCCTTCGTTCGTGTTGAAGTAGTTGAAGATGAAGTTGTATGGCAAAATGCATAGCAAAATAATTTTATACTCAAGTTTTTCATTTCTCTCTCTTTCTTTTTGCTCTGTTTCTCTATTTGTCGCTTTTCCGTTTTGCTATTTTCGCCATTTCTAATCTCTGTTGACTGCAAGATACGCAGCATTCATATTTGTCCTATGTAAATTTCCCATTATTTTGCTGGCTAATTATGAGCAATGACTTCCACTTCCTGCAATCTCAGACTTCTCATATCTTTATATGTGTGTCTGTGTCTCTTTCTCTCTCTCTCTGTGTGTGTGTGTGTGTTGTCTCTTTCTCTGTCTGTGTGTATAATACACGTCAGCATAAAGCACTCGAAAACTGTCTAGACGTCTGATGTCTAGGCGTGTTGTTATCCACACTTGTGCGCTGATTCGTGGCCTGCGGCACCCAGTGGAGCAAGTTGCAAGAGTTGCAAGAGTTGCCAGTTGCCAGTTAACAGTCAACAGTTGCCGCTTGCAACTTGCAACTCTTCCATTCTCTCCCACTGTCTGTCTGTATGGCGACCACTTTCAAGTGGTTGCCATTTCATTTGCTGAGAAATTGCATGTAAGAATAATTAAAACGCGGCTGCAAAAATGCGACGCAAGTGTTTAATAACAGTCTGCATTAAGCATTGCAAGGTTAAAAATATACATATATATATATATATATATATATAGATATATAATACAGTGATTTCTGACTATGAAAGAGCGCAGAGCGGAGAACTATATGCACTGGAACTGTATTTAAGTATAAATATAGTCTCTGCTGTTAATATCTAGAAGTTGTAGCAGTAACATCAAATATGAGTTCAACAGCTCAACTTTGACTTTGCATATTGTTCAGGAATATATAACTATAAAGACTTAGCAGCCTGGGAAGCAAGGTTTCTTCTTCATACTTAAAGTCTATGTCAAAATTATGCTGAAAATATATTTAGAAAGTGCAGTAGAAGGTTAAAGTCAGAGTTTCTAAGCTAAATTTTGAGCGAGATGTGGAACAGGAATATATATACAGGAATGTATATATATATTTTATATCAAAGAATGCAAACTTTTCCTATAAAACGTTGGAGTAAAGAGAATGTGCAGCAGCAAGATAAATTTCTAGTTCATCAGCTCAACTTTGACCATGATATGGTTCAGGAATATATAACTATAAAGATTTCTTCTTCATATTTAAAGTCTATGTCTAAATTATGCTAAAAATATATGTAGAAAGTGCAGTAGAAGGTAAAAGTCAGAGTTTCTAAGCTTAATTTTGAGCGAGATGTGGAACAGGAATATATATGTATATATATATATATATATTATATCATAGAAAGCAAAATTTTCCCTTTACAACTTTGAAATAATGAAAATGTGCAGCAGCAAGCCGAAATATGAGTTTATCAAGTTAACTTTGAGCTTGCTATGGTTCAGGAATATATATCTATATATATTTTACAGCAAAGAGAGTAAGCAATCTTATGCAAATTTATATTATGATAACTACAAAAAAAAAATTTTGCTAGCAAATCAAAAAGAAATGCAAAGTGCAAGCTTGCACAGCTAAATTTCAACTAGATATTGTTCCAGCTGCTATATGTCTATAAAGACAGTGAGAAGCACAGTGAGAAGAAGAAGAAGAAATATGCCTATAACTTTAATATTAAAATAGACATAAAGTGTCACTGACAAATTTCAATTAAAGAATAAAAATTATATATCATTGCATACGTGATCTTAAAGCTATATTTTGCACTTTTAAGTATTGTCTATAGAGCAGACAACAGACAGCAGACAACAGACAGCAGACAGCATACAGCATACAGTGGCATACAGTGGCATACAGCATAAGGTAGTGAGTATAGCATAAAATTCGTCATAAATATTGCAAAATGCAGTGCAGCAAGCAGCATTAAAGTTTTTTCTCTTGCTGCTGCTGCTGCTGCAGAATGTGAAACATTTTCAGCTCTATTTAGTTCATTTTATGGCTGTCGACGGGGGCCGCAGTTTGAGTTCATTTTGTTGCCAAATAGCAAATGCAAAAACACTGCTCATAAAAAGCTTCAGCAGCAACAGCAGCAGCAGCAGGCAAAAACGACATAAAGCAAGAGCAAGAGATGCGAAGAGAAGCAGCAGCAGCTACAGCATTTATGCGCTTTGCTGCAGAGTGAGTGAGAGAGAGAGAGAGAGAGACAGAGACAGACAAATAGATAGCTAGAGCGTGTGCCACAAAAGCAGGCAACAAAAACGCAACAAATGCGGCAAACGTTTCATTTTTGGGTGTACAATTTTTTTTTTTTTTTTTTTTTTGTTGCTGTTGCTGCTCAACGGCAACTTCATTTGATGAGCCTGAAGCCAAGAGACAGACAGTAGCAAATGTTAGCAGCCACAGCAGCATCCTCCTATGGAAATAAACATGTGTGTGTGTGTGTGTATGTTGTTGCAGCAGTGTGTGTGTGTGTGTGTGTGGCTAGTGTGTCCATTTCGAGAGTCATAAACGAGAGCAGCAAAAGAGTTTTTCTACATACTTCTTCTTCTTGTTTTCTTGTTGGCAACAAAATGTCGACTCTCCGAGTTACCTAAAGGTATGACAACAGCAATAGTAGCAGCAGCAAGAGTTGGTCTCGCAGCATGCATGCAACATATTGTGGCACAACAAAAATGAGCACTTAAGTATGAAATAGAGAAATATGCTTGAAAAAAAAAAACACGTCTATATATATGTCTAAATGGCAAAGTATTGCATAATTAAACGCATTATATACACATGTTGTACTCTGCAGAGACTCAGAAAGAGACTCAGAAAGAGACAGAGAAAGAGTAAGTGAGTGAGAGAGAGAGAGAGTTAGAGAATAGTTGCATAATATCAGGAGATTTGTCATATTCACTTCAGAAGACAGAGAAACAACAACAAAATTTTGACAAAATCAATTAGTTTTTACTAATGAAATTTCAATTTTCACTAGTGGCACTAAAAACAAAAACTAAATGCAGCATGCAACCTAGTTTTGTTGCATGTACTCTAAACGCAAAAATTACAAATGCAAATTAGCATTAAGTGAATTGTTTGTACTTCTATCTATCTATCTCTCACTCGCTCTCTGTCTCTTTCTAACATCATTGGTTGCTTTGTCAACATGTGGCATATGTCCCTTGGCTCTTTTACTCGTAATTATTTGCACAAATTTCATTTTGACATTTGGTTTTAATAATTGAATTTTGTTAACGACACATCATAATCATCATCATCATGATGATAATGATGTTGCTGCTGCTGATGATAATGACATAACGACAGACAACACAAACATGACAAAAGTTTTGCACTGACCAAGCCTTAAACAACTAAGCTCTTGTTTATTCTGCTGCCTTGCTCTGCTCTCTCTCTCTCTCTCTCTTACTCTATCTCTCTCTGTCTTCTGTTAAACATTGATTGCACTTTGCATTACATAATTCATTTTGTTAGTTTCGCTAGAGTTAAAATTCTAATCGAATTACGCTGCGCTTACAATAAGCATTAAATAGTTTCTCATGTTCTTCTCCATCTCCTCCTCCCCCCACACACACATAACATTTTCCTTATCTCTTTGCTTCCCTCTCAGCTCTGATAAAGTCAACTTCCTCTGTGCAGCTCAACTAATCAGTTGTAAGCATAACGCCCATTGCAGCCACGCCCACGCCATGTAATAGCAGCAGCAGCAGCAGCAGCAGCAGCATGAGTCGCGCATTTTGAGTTTATCAATCAAATGTTATAAAAACTTTGGCAAGCAATTCGTTGTAAAAAAAAAAACTTTTCAGTCTAATGATTTGTAAATATAAAAAGCGGAAAAAGACAGAGAAAAAAAGAGACAGTGAAAGAGCGAGAGAGAGAGTGCGACAATAGCGTACAAGCAGACAGAGCTGTGCAAAAAGCTGTGAAATTTTATATACTCTTTCTTTATGCAGCGCAGAGTTGGAGAATATTTTATGAAATTTGCTAGAAAAGTTTAGAAAAAATTCAAAAAAAAATGTTATCGATAATTTTTATTGTAAATTTATTTATTTATTATTATTTTTTATTTATTTATTTTATGCAACTATCAATAATGTGAAATGTTAAAAAAATTGAAAGATAAGCTAAAGCTACAAAAATTAATTGCTAGTAGATAATATTTCTAATATTTTAATTAATTCATTTATTGATTTTATTATTTTTTTTTTATTATTATTTTTATAATTATTATTTATTTTTTTTATTATTTATTTTTTTTATTATTTATTTTTTTTATTATTTATTTATTTTATTATTATTTATTTTTTTTATTAGTTTTTATTATTTTATTATCTCCATTATTTTCTTTGTTTTTATTTTTTTTTTTAATATTTTTTTATTATTTATTTTTTTATTATTAATTTTTAATTATTCATTTTTTTATTATTTATTTTTTTATTATTTATTTTTTTATTATTTATTTTTTTATTATTAATTTTTTTATTATTTATTTTTTTATTATTAATTTTTTTTATTATTAATTTTTTTATTATTAATTTTTTAATTATTAATTTTTTTATTATTATTTTTTTTATTATTAATTTTTTTATTAGCTTTTATTTTTTTTTTATTATTACCATTTTTTCTTATTTTTTTTCTATTCTTTTATTTTTTATTATTTATTTTTTTATTATTAATTTTTTTATTATTAATTTTTTTATTATTAATTTTTTAATTATTAATTTTTTTATTATTCATTTTTTTACTATTTATTTTTTTATTAGCTTTTTTTTATTATTACCATTTTTTCTTATTTATTTTTTACTAAATATTTATTTTTTATTATTTATTTATTTTTTACTATTAATTTTTTTTTTTTTATTATTTCTTTTTTATTATTATTATTTTTTTTATGATTTTTTTTTTTTTTTTATAATTTTTATTAATTATTATAAATTATTTTTATTATTATTTTTTTATTATATATATTTATTATTTATTTTTAATTATTATTATTTATTAATTTTTTTTTTGTATTATTTATTATTATTTTTTTTTATCCCAAATAAATATTGCTAATCGTAAATATTGAAACGTTAGTGCTGCCTTTTAATTAATAGAATCTTTAAGTTAGTTACATAAATTGTAATATTAATATACAATTTGTCATGTTGCAACTTAAATCTCTATAAAGTCTTTGAGTTGCTGTTTCTCTCTCTCTCTCTCTTTCTGTCTCGCTTTCTCTCTTGCTATGACAATGCGATTATTATCTTTGTCTGCTTTTTATTTTGAAGACTTGTGACATAGTTTTAGTACTTGCAACTTCACTTGCAACTAGCGATGCGCGTTGACAATGAACTGTGGGCGGACGAAGCAATAGTTGTAAAGCTGCTATGCAGTGCCAAGTGCTGATTGAGAAAGTAAAGCAAAGACAGAGAAAGAGAGAGAGAGAAAGAAAGTGTGGCAAGTAGAGCACTCTATGCAATAAGTAAGTAGTTGCAACTACTTATTTCTCTCATAAATTGTACGTCAAAGTTGTTGGCAAAGAAACGTGATTTTGCTGTCGCAACGAACTTGGACAACACCAAGCGCGAAACTCGTAAGGACTTTAAAAAGAAATAGAACAAAAAAAAATAAGTATAGAAAAAAAAAATGAAAATATAAAAAAAATATAGAAAAAAAATATATAAAAAAATATAAAAAAAAAATTTAGAAAAAAATATAAAGAAAATATAAAAAAAAATATATAAAAAAAATATGAAAAAAAATATATAAAAAAATATATAAAAAATATATGAAAAAAATATATAAAAAATATAAAAAAAAATATAAAAAAAAATATATAAAAAAAATAGAAATAATATAAAGAAGAGAAAAAAGAAAACATATTTTTAATGATGGCTTTTGTGTCCTTGTGCTGCATGAACACGCGCTGCCAGTCACACGCTCTACAACTCATTCTCATTCTCTCTCTCTCTACGTCTCTCTCTCTTTCTCTCTCTCACACAAACACAAGCTGACTGTCTGCTG
Source organism: Zaprionus obscuricornis (assembly GCA_037044475.1). NCBI lineage: Eukaryota > Metazoa > Arthropoda > Insecta > Diptera > Drosophilidae > Zaprionus > Zaprionus obscuricornis. The sequence continues at coordinate 36,763 of JBAMBR010005851.1, read as the reverse complement.
CTTTGTGGCTATTGACAGCAGCTAAAAACATTATATTAATTTTTGCCGTCAGGTGTTTGGATTGAAAGTCAATTTTGTGAGCTATGCTAGCAAAAGTTTTGCAGTGTTAACAAACACACACACACACACACACATACATTGGGCGGTCGGGCTGGCGAACTGTGGCATACAACAAAGAGGCCGATCAAAGTGAAACTGGGACATGACACACGCACACACACAGAGAGACACAAGCAGACGCACGCATAGTCCTCACTGTGCTTGTATAGCTGCTACTGCTTCAGCTGCTACTGCTGCTGCTACTGCTTCAGCTGCTGCTGCTGTTGTTGCTTTCTCTCAGCTTTTTTTTTTTTTTTTGAGCTAACAGCTTTTGACATTGCATTAACGCCAGTGTGTGGCAACGCGTCGTTGCTTGTCAGCAGCCACAACAAGAGCAACAGCAACAGCAGCAGCAGCAACAGCAGCAACAGCAACAGCAACAGCAGCAATAATAAAAAGTAGAGTTGGAAGCGCGCTGTTATACACTTGGGCAACGCCTGTACACTTCGTTACTCAATTTGTGGCAAAGGAACTTTCATTATGTGCCCCACACACACACCAACACACACACATGCTACATGCGACTCTCATAAAAGTCATACAAAAAGCCTGAGTAGTACTTAACTCAAAACGTGTCACTGACTTTTAATTGCAGGCAAAAGCTTCTCTGCTTCACAACAACAACAACAATTACAACAACAGCAACAACAACAACAACAACAAATTGTGCTTTGTGCATGGTCAGTGTTCAGTGAATATGACGCCTACGCTTAAAGCAGCAGCTTATCGCCTTCCCGTTTTTTTTTATTAGGTCAAAGCAGTTTTTCTTTATTTTTTCTTGTTTCTTTTTTCAGTTACAGTTTGACAGCAATTGCAAGTGCTTGTGCAACTGTTCCAAAAGCGTAAAAGAGCAAGATTTTTAAAGCCACTTTTTGCTTGCAAACTGTTACTACAACAACAACTGGCAAAAGCAACAAAAGAAAAAGAAGAGAACTTGCAGCATGCAGCACTGGCAGCATGTTTCTTAGCTTGCTGCTGATATTCAAATCCCTGTTAAAATATTTTGTCTAAACATTTGATTGGCACTGCATAGATAACTATATACTATATATACTATATATACATATATAGTGCTAGATATTTGCTGTCTGCCACACAGAGAGAGAGTAGAGAGACTGTCAGAGAGAGACAGACAGAGGCATGTTGCATGTACATGTCCAGTAAACATTTTCTAATAGTTCACGTTCACAAAGCTCACTCTTCTTGGGGGGCAGTGTCTTCTTCTGTTTTGCGGGTGTTGCATGCTACACACAGACAGTAGACTAGCAAAATGCAGGCAGCTATAACCGCAGCATAAAAACTTCACGTGCCAAGCAAAAGTCTCACAAGTTGCTGCTGCTACTTGCTTGCTGCTTGCTGCTGCTACTTGCTGCTTGCTTGTTGTTGTTGCTACTACTACTTGCTTGCTTGTTGTTGACGCATATTGGTAGTAAACTCGCTCGGCTAAGCACTTGTAGCAGTTACGTGAGGCGATTAAAGAAACGTTCAAGTTGTTTGCGCATACTTTTAAATGAAATGCATAGGTGTCCAGAGACTATGCTGCAATGGCGACGTCGTCATGCCGTCTACTTGCATATACAAGTCCTGCTTGCTGCTTGCTTGCTTGCTGCTTGCCTTGCCACATATGCACGTTTGCAACGTTTGCCTTTAAAAATGCAGCAACAGCTGCCAATCTCTTACTATCCTTACCTCTATCTCTCTCTCAGAGTCTCTCTCTAGAGTCTATCTCTTTCTAACACTTCCACTCCCACTCCCACTGCCACTGCCACTCCCACTGTTCACTGTTTGCATTTTTGTGGCTTTTGTTTTAAGCTATAAATTTTCCAAAAAATCGAGAAAAAAAATAAAACTATAGAAACATAAAATGTCAACTATAAATTTTCATGGCCGACAAAACTTGCTTAGCTGCAAAATGAAAAATTGTTCATTTTATTGATTTAGTTTTAATTAATTGCATTCGAAAAAAATCGAATACAAGAATAAACGAATACGAATACGAATACGAATAATAATGAATAACAACTAACGAACTTCAAATTTATTTCGACAATTTATGCATTTTGTTGTCTTTGCACGCAAATCCCCCAAAAGTCACAAAAAAAATAAAAAAAATGTTGCCACCTTTCAACTGCAACACTTTATGCCGCTTGACTTTTTGCCCCTCTACGTTCTGCTTTGCTGCATCAATAGTTCCCCTTGTATATTTTTTTTTCTTTATATTTTATCAGTTCATTTGTTGACTCAGCGTATGAGCTGCCTGCGCCAACAGATGCTACATTTCGTGTCTCTATTTATATTTTTGCTGTCTGAAGCGTAAAAGAGAGAGAGGGAGAGAGGGAGTGAGAGAAGAGTGTCTTGTGGCCTGCTGTTATTGCCACGCCTCTGCTGCGCGTCGAGTTGATCATTATAGATCGAATGACTTCATTAAATTGCCGACAAAACCAAGAAAAAAAAAATTCCTCACAAAGTCAAAGTTGAAATTCAGGTAGAAAAAAAAAAAAAAAATATACAGAATTTTTTTTCTTTAGTTCTTTTGGCGCTAATGACACTTGCTACATTTAGTCAGCAAAAGTGTGCAGAAAGAGATATAGAGAGAGAGAGAGAGAGAGACAGTGATAGAGAGAGAGAGAGCGAGAGTGATAGAGAGAGAGTGATAGAGAGAGAGAGAGCATATTGAAGCTTAGTCTAAATAACTTAATTTTAAATATAACAAATTTTTTTCAAATTTTTGCCTTATCTTAACGTGTTAGAGCTCAAATTGTAGTTGCCTTTTTTTGTAATAATTATTCACAAAAAAAAAAATATATATATATATATATATATATATATATATATCTATAATATTTGCATAGATTTAGCATAGTTTATGTTAAGAGTTTAGCTGAACGCTTAATGAACAGTTTCATTTCAACTTTTTATGTCTTTGTCTTCTTTCTTTTTTTTTTTGGCTTTAATGTTGTTAAAATTTATTGTATGCGCGTTTTTTTTTTATTTTTAAATTAAAATTTTTTGTTTTTGCCGACAAAATGATTAATGAATAGATTTTTGGGGATTTTGGCTAGCAAATGAGCGAAAGAGATAGCAAGTGGCAAGAGATTGTAAGAGAGACAGTGAAGGAGTGAAAGACGAAGACAGATAGTGGAAGACTGTAAGACAGACAGTGGAGACTAATAGACAGACAGCGGCACTGAGAGACAGACAGATAGTGGAACTGAGAGACAGACAGACAATAGTACAGAGAGACAGTGGAGGTTGTAAGACAGACAATGGCACTGAGAGACAGACAGACAGTAGAGACTAATCGACAGACAGACAGACAGTGGAGACTATTAGACAGAAAGCGGCACTGAGAGACAGACAGATAGTGGAACTGAGAGACAGACAGTGGCACTGAGAGACAGACAGATAGTGGAGACTGTAAGACAGTCCGTGGAACTGTGAGATAAGACAAACAGTGGAGACTAATAGACAGACAGTAGGACTGATAGACAGTGGAGACTGTAAGACAGACAGCGGCACTGAGAGACAGACAGACAGTAGAGACTAATCAACAGACAGACAGACAGACAGTGGAGACTGTAAGAGGCAGTGGAACTGTGAGATACACAGACAGACAGACAGTGGAGACTAATAGACAGACAGTAGGACTGACAGACAGTGGCACTGAGAGACAGACAGACTATGGAGACTGTAAGACAGACAGTGGCACTGACAGACAGTCAAAAAGTTTTTGTTTTTTTTTGTGGAACAGTCGCATCGCCAGACAGACAAGAAGACACATGAACAAATGGACAGTGGAACTGAACGACAAGCTAAGCGTAGACTGTGAAATCAAAGACTTCTTCATTTGGCTTTTGTTTAATGTAAAATGACTCAATAAGACGCCTCTCTCTCTATCTTTCTCTCTCTCTCTCTCTCTCTCTCTCTCTCTCTCTCTCTCTCTCTCTTGCGTGTGAGAGCGTAACATAATTTAACCGGTTTTCATTTTTAACTATTTTTTTTTTCGAGTTTTTTTCGTTTTCAATCAATTGTTTCAAAATTTATGCCACAAAAACAACAACAACAAAATAAGAAAAAAAAAAAAAAAAACTATAAAAATGTATAAAAAAAAATCTATAGTTATTTCTATACAACATGTGGCAAGTGTTGCACGTATGGCAAAAAGTATTTATGACTGATCCCTTTGTCTACACTTTGAATAATTGCCGCTAGTTAAATTATGATTATTTTTTATGATTATTTGTATAAAAATGCAGCAGCAACAGCAACAGCAGCAGCAACAACAGCAGCAGCAACAGCAGATGAATAACAATTAATATGCAAATTATGCAATGTTATTGTAAAATTGTTATAAATAACAATAAAAACAAGAACAACAAGCAAAGTGTGTGTGAGAAAAAAAAAAAACATATTAAAAAGTAGTCAAAGCTATGAAAAAAAATGTAAAAAAAAAATGAAGCATATTTCACTTGTTTTATTTTTTATTTTATTTTTTTTTTTGCTTCCTTTTTTGACTTTTTTTTTGCTGTTGTTGTTGTTGTTTTTTTTTGTCAAGCAGCTGCAACAATAATGACAAAAACGTGCTGAATTAATATTGCCTCCAAATAAGATAAATAATAAAAACAATATTGTGGCAAATAAATTACAATTTAATTTTTTTTTTTTTATTTTTTTTTACACTTTGTTGTTGTTTTTATTATTTGTTGTTACGTGTAAATTGAAAAATAATAACACTAGGCAAGATTAAAAACATATTATTATTTATTGATATTTATGAAAAATGCTTTTACGCATATTTTACGCTTTATTTTAAATAAATAAATCAAAAAAAAAAGAAAAACGCGCTCAAATATTTCTTCTTGAAATACAAAATATTATATAAAAATTTCCCCATTAACAAAGATAACGGTTAAAAAAAAAAAGTTCAAGTGCTAGGATTTACCTCTTTTGTGGCGTGCATGATTGGACATGTCATTGGTGGAGCAACATGGTTGCTCATAGTAAAAGTTCCATGTGTTTTCATAGTCGCCAACAATTTGTTGCACTCCACATGCCAATAACAACAACAGCAACAACAACGGCGGCGGCGACAACAATTGCAATTGCAATTGCATTTTGTCTATTATTTTTTTTTGCTGCTACTTTTGCTCCTTTTACTTTATTTTTCACTTTTTTGGTGTATGGGCACACTGGCGTTGAGCACCCAAACCTCAATTGGATTATTTCGTATATTTGTTGTTGTTATTGTTGTTGTTATTATTATTTTTATTACTTTCGTTTTTACGCTTTTAAAAAATAAACTCGTGTCTGTGTTTGTTGTTGATACAACTTGCAACCGCTGGCAATTTACTTGCAACAGAGAAATTTAAATAAAAAAAATGAAAATAAATAAAAAAATAAAAATTGTTTCGTTTTAAATAACTGTTAACACATTTAAGTTGTATTATTTTTAATGGTTGCCACAATATTTTTACACTTGTAGGCGAATTTTTTTTTAACGAAATTGATTTTGCAACCAGCAACAACAACAACTGCAAATGGATTTTTTTAAAATAAATTTTCTTTCTCTTTCTTTTTTATTTCGCTGTGCGTGGTAACAATTTCGTTTTGATTAATTATAAATTCACACACACACACACATACACATGCACACGCGCGAAGGATCACATATACGCATATACATATACAATTGCACTTTGCATTTTTACAGTTTGGCGCGTTTGCCTGCATTCGATTTTCGAGGCATTAAACACTCGACAATTGATAAAAATAAAAATATAAAAAAAAAATAAACGAAATGGGAAAGACAAAAAAAAAAAAAAGGTACACAAAAAAATAGGCGACAAAACTGGTTTCAGCTGTGTTACCCACGCAACAACAACAACAACAGTAACAGTGGCAGCATCAACAAAGAGCAAGCCGAAATAAATTCTTTAACATTTCCGCAGCAAAGCCAGCAGCAATCGGACGACAAGTATGAGCGAGCGAGCGAGCGAGCGAGCGAGAGAGTGAGTGGGAAACGTTGCGTGTGAGCGGTGTAACATGTAAACAAGCTGCTTAACAAGGTTGCCAGAGCGTTGGCATACGGTCTTTTGTCTTCTGTCTTTTCATTTTTATTACTTATTTAAAGAAAAATTGTAGATAACAAAGATATACACAATATATAGTGTAAGCTAATATATCAAAGAAATTAAAATAATACTCTATATGTAATCAATTTCATTTATAAACATCTGTTGTATATCTATATCACAATATAATTTATTGCTCTGGCAGCACCAGATTTTACTTGAAAATGCAATGTAAGAAATGCACACAAACACACACACACATATATATCTATGCATGCATGTGTATACACTTTGCACAGGTCAAACTGTAAAACTGAGTATGAGTGAAAAATCGCACGCAAATTGTTAAAATGCTGAGTAAGATATTTATATATATGGCAACTACTTTTTTTTTCTTTGAATTCTTTATACAATTGGCCCAAAGTGCCGATTGTACATTTTAACACACAAAAAAAAACAAAGACAATACGAATTAAAAAAGAACCGAACAAAAGACGCGCAAAAACCACGCACAAAGACAACAACACGATCACTGGTTGCTTCACTGCACAGTGTGACCCAAATTGATTAACAAAAAATTGCACTGCACTTGTGAAATACTAGAAAATACCAAGTGCTAATTAAGAAAAGCTGAATGCTATGAAATTAATTAGCATATGTTTTGTGATCGATAAGTTTGTTGTTGAAATTTAAATTTAAATTTGAATAAAATTTTAAATATTGATATTTTGATGTGCAAGTATAAAAATGGCTTATGGCAAATATTAATTTTAAATTATGAATTTACTATATTTTCATTTATTCTAATTGGATTCACACTTTATAATCTTTTACGCAAAGACAAAAAGAAACACAAGCAGAAGAAGATGAGAAAACAATTGGCAAAAGTTAAACGCCATAAACAAAAGCATGAATTCAACTCAAGCAAAATTCTCAACTGATTTAATAACAATTGAAATTCAAAGGTAAACAATTTTCAATTTTCCTATGCACATACATACGTACATAAATAATTTCAACTCGAATTTATCATGCATTTCATAGGCGTATTGATTCATGTTGCGCTACCATCTCTCTCTCTCTGTCTCTCCCCCTGCTACTACTGCATATGTATGCGTAGTAAAAACCATTGTGTTTTTGGTATTTGTGTTTTGGGTTTTGCCTTTGCTCGATTTGCGGCATTTGGCCACAGAACGAAAGAGTTGAAGAGGGAGAGAAAGAGAGAGAGTGAGTGAGAAAGATGAGTAGAGCTACAACAGAGCGCATAATTCCCAGACTGGGTGGCCCAATTGGAATTTAACGTGGACACCTTGCATTGAAACTGACACAGCAGTAGCAGAGGCAGCTAGAAAGAGAAAGAGAGAGAGGGAGAGAGAGAGAGAGCGAGTGCAGAGGCAGGCAAGCAGCAGCAGCAGTCAAGCAGAGCCTGTTGGTATTCAGCAAAGTTTTTTTTTGGTCCTTAATGCTTGCCAAAGTGTGAGAGAGAGAGAGAGAGAGAGAGTGAGCAGTATGCAGGCGACAGAACACGTTCTAACACGTTTGCTAGACAAAATTGTTTCAAAACGTAAAAGTATGCAAAAATTTGCAGCCACGCGCCGTTGTTGCCCAAACGTCTGGTTGATGCTGCTCATTGCATTTGCAGTTTTTAGGAATGCAAAAGTCGTACAAACTTCTCTAACTCTCTCTCACACTCTCTCTCTCTCACTCTCTCTCTCTCTCTGTGTTTGAGGCAAGTTTAAAGTGCCTCAGTTTGCCGTTGCTATTGTTTGTCTGTCTGTATGCGTGTGCTTAATGCTTGCTGCTCAAAATGTGATTATTTTAAATGCTGCCGACGATGACGATGTCTCTCTCTGACGCCGGCGACATAACAATTTTTGTATGAAGCTTTTTGCAAAATAAAAGTCATTTTTGTTAAACAGACACAAAACGCACTCAAAAGCAAAATGTTGGCTTACCTGTACACACACAGAGAGAGAGAGAGACACATGCAGCGTGTAAGAGTAAGAGAGAGAGAGAGAGAGAGTGAGAGTATGAGTGCGTAAGCAGTGCGCAAATTGCAATCATTGTCTGAGTCTGGCAATGCTGTCGCTGCCACTGTCGCTGCCGTCGTCGCAGCTGCCGTTGCTGCTAACGTCAGTTTTGCCTGCTGTTGTCTGTTTTTCGTTGCATACCTTTGGGCGGCAATTAAAAACAGTTTGGCAGTCAAGACACTGACTATGAGAATGAAAGAGTGACAGAGAGAGAGAGAGTGAGAGAGCAAAAAGGTTTCTCTGCAATTGAATTTCTTGTGGCGCCACAAAGTATGCAAGTGCCTTGCTTGTTAAATATATACTACAACAGACACAGCAAACTATAAAAAGAGTATTAAGCAAAAGCCCGAAAAACAAAATAAAAAAAAAAAATAATGCCACAAAAGACAGTTGCAGATATACATAGAGAGAAAGAGAGAGGAAAGAAAGAGTAAGATATATACTATATATATATATTTTTAATTAAAAGCCAAGTCGTTTATGTTTTCATTTGTTTTTTTTTTGTTTTTTTTTGTATGTTATTTAATATCTGCAATTGTCAATTCTTGGCTAGCCGGTAGAACTAGTTGCTTGACAGACTCTCTCTGTCTCTCACTCACTCTCTCTCTCTGTCTCTCACTCACTCTCTCTCTCTCTGTCTCTCTCTCTCTCTCTCTCTGTCTCTCACTCATTCTCTCTATCTGTCTCTCACTCATTCTCTCTATCTGTCTCTCACTCACTCACTCTCTGTCTCTCCCACTCTCTCTCTCTCTGTCTCTCTCATATGCTTGCTCTACGTACGTTTGCCTGTTGTTTGCCTGCTAATGAGTTTTCAGCAGCAGCAGCAACAGCAACAGCAGCAGCAGCAGCATCGCCTTTTGCCTCATTATGCCGCATGCAATGCGCTTTGCGCTTGATACTGTTGTAAAATTTTGACACATGCTACGAAACACACACGCACGCAGACAGTCAGAGACAGACAGTGAGAGAGAAAGAGAGAGACATTTGCTGCTGACTGCTTTGATGTTTTTCTTCTTCTTTTGCTTTTATTTCCCCTTTTTTTTTATTTATTTTTATTTTTTTTTTCTTGCTTATTTTTGGCTGCTTTTCAAGTGCAATGGCAGCATGTTGTTGTTGTTGCTTGCTGCTTGCTTGTTGTTGTTGTTGCTGTTGCTGCTGTTGCTTGCTGCTTGCTTGTCATTGTCATTTGTTTCTTTACACAATGTCAACTTTCAACAAAGGACTTTAATTAAGTCCTTAATGACAGCTTAATTTAGCGCACTTTGTGTGCCAAACACACATACACACGCACACAGAGAGAGAGAGAAAGAAAGAGAGAGTGAGAGAGAGACAGACACATACAAGTGTTGCTTGTGCTTTGACACGTTTCAGCTAACAAGGCAGCAATAGACACTGTCATTGTTTCTCCTCTCTCTGTCTCTCTCTCTCTCTCTCTTTCTCTCTCTCTCTCTCTCTCTTCATGTCTTGCTCACTCTTTCTCTTACTCTTCTTTTATTTTTTTGCATAATTTACATGAAACGTTTTAATACCTTAAGCTGCTGCAATAACATTTTCTTAATAACAAATAAAAAAAAAACATGAGAAAAAAACTTTGCCGCTGCTCTGACTGCTGCCTCTGCCTCTGACTGCTGCCTTTGCCTCTGACTGCTGCCTCTGCCTCTGACTGCTGCCTCTGCTGCTGCCCCTGCTGCTGCCTCTGCTCTTGCTGACGCTGACTGCTGCCTCTGCCTCTGCTCTTGCTGCCTCTGCTGCTGCCTCTGACTGCTGCCTCTGCTCTTGCTGCTGCTATTGCTGCTGCTTGACCAACATTGTTGTCTCACTGTGTTGTCTTTCTCCCTCTCTCTCTCACTCTCCCTCTCTCACTCTCTCTCACTCACTCTCTCTCTCTGAACTTATGCTAGTTGCTGTTGTTGTTGTTATTGTCTGTTTTCTGTTTGTCAATTGTTGCTGCTGCTGCTGTTGTTACTCTAGTTGCTGCTCTTGCTGCTTCTGCTCTTGCTGTTCTTGCTCTTGTTGTTGTTTATTATTATTGTTTTGGTCTATGCGGTCAGTCAAGCTGTCAGCGCGCGACTTTGGGCAAAACTTTTACTACACATTAAACAACAATTTTGCAAAAGTTGCAAAAAAAAAGTAAACAAAACTACAAGTAAAATATGTAGCAGCAGCAACATCAACAGCAACAGCAGCAGTAGTAGTACAATAATGTGAACTACGACAATAACAACAACTTTGACAACAACAACTTCGACAACAACAACAACAACAACAACAGTAACATAAGACAAACTTCAAGTAGATCAAAAAAAAAAGGGCGATAAAAAGCATTTGTTGTGTTTTGTCATTGCTTTTGCCATTGCCTGTCACTGAGACACACTCTCTCACTGTCTCTATCTCTATCTCTGTCTCTACTTCTATCTCTGTCTCTCTCTCACTCACTCACAGACTCAGTTATTCAGTGACTTACTCTTGCTTCTTCTTTACATCTATCTCTCTCTCTCTCTCTCTCTGTCACACACTTCTTCCTCTCTCTCTCTCTCTCTCTCTCTATCTCTGTCACACACTTCTTCCTCCCTCTCTCTCTCTGTCACACACTTCTTCCTCTCTCTCTCTCTCTATCTCTGTCACACACTTCTTCCTCCCTCTCTCTCTCTATCATACACTTCTTCCTCATTCTCTCTCTCTCTCTCTCTCTCTCTTTGTCACACACTTCTTTCCCTCTCTCTCTCTCTCCCTTTGTCACACACTTCTTCCTCTCTCTCGCTCTTACTCTCAGTCACTCACCGTCTACAGCAACTTATCTATCTCTCTCTTTCACTCACTCATTCATTTATTCTCTCACTCACTTTTGCCTATCTCTATCTCTATCTCTCTTTCCCTCTCTCTCTCTCAGTCACTCACTCACTTTGCCTATCTAAATCTCTCTTTCTCCCTCTCTCTCTCTCTCTCTCGCTCTGTCAGTCATTCATTCCAGCAACTTATCTATATTTCTCTTTCTGTCACTCATTCTATTATTTTTGTTCATTCTTCGTCTCTTTCTCACTCTCTCTGCCTCAACTCTCTCTGCATCCTCTGTCTCTTTCACTCACTGAGTCTGTCTATTTCTCCCTACATATGTAGCTCTGCCTATCATGCTTCTTCTCCCTCATTCTTTACCCCTCTCTCTCTCTCTCTCTCTCCCCCCTATCTCTCTTTGTCTATCACTAAATCATGCTTCTCCCTCCTCTCTCTCTCTCTCTCTCTACCCCTTCCACTTCTGCTTGCCTCTGTCTCTCTCTCTTTCTCTCTCTCTGACGCTTACTTCCTGCGCTTCTTGTTTTGTCGCATATTTGCTGCTGACTGTTATTGCCATTGCTGCTGTTGCTGCTGTTCCTACTGCTTGTTGTTATTGTTGTTTTTGCTGCCTTCCTTTCTTCTTTAGTTGCTGCCTCTTCTTCTTCTTCTTCTTTTTATTGTTATTGTTGTTGTCAAGTTAGCTTAGTCAAGTTACTTACAAAGATTTCAATGCACTTTACTCTTCGGCAACTTGTTCGCGCAGCAAACAAGAAAAAAAAAACTGACCAGCAACAACAACAATAGCAACAAGCAGCAGCAAGCCGCAGTAGCAGCAAAAAATAACAACAACAAGAACAATTTGACTTTTGCAAACTGTCAGAGCAAGCAAATGGCACTAAATATTAAGTTTGCCTTTGCGAACTTGACCAGCAAAATAAAAGCAAGCAGCAGCAGCAGGCGGGCAGAGCGCTAAGAGTGAGAGAGAGAGAGAGAGCAGCAGGCAGAGGGCAGCGAGTAGGCAGAGCGGTAGCAGTGCAGTGCAGGCAGCGGGCCTAGCAGCAGGCGGGCAGAGCGCTGGCAGTGCAGGCAAGCGGGCAGAGCGCTGAGAGGGAGAGCAGCAGGCAGAGGGCAGCAAGCAGGCAGAGGGCAGCGAGTAGGCAGAGCGCTAGCAGCAGGCGGGTAGAGCGTTGCCAGACAGAGCGCTGAGAGAGAGCAGCAGGCAGAGGGCAGCGAGCAGGCAGAGCGGTAGCAGTGCAGTGCAGGCAGCGGCCAAGCAGCAGGCAAGCAGAGTTTTGGCAGACAGAGCGCTGACAGCAAGCAGCGAGACGAAGGCAGAGAGTGCAGCGGGCAGTAAAACTTAAACTGTTGGGCAGCGTAACAGAACTTTTGCTTAGCGGCAAAAACTAATGAAAGCTTTTGTGTGCTGTATGTTGCATGTATGTATGCTGTGTCTGTGTGTGTGTTGCATGTGGCGCAAGGAAAAAGTTTTTTTTTTTTGTTTTTGCCTTTTTGGCTCGAACGTAGAATTTCTTATGAGCGTCGTCGCATTTATTTCAAGTTCAATTAATTTTAAGTGCAGCAGCTCCATTGTGTTGTTGTTATTGCAAGTTGCAAGTTGTTGCGGCTACTTGCTGCTTGTTTGTTTACACTGCGTTGTTTTTTTTTTGTATGCCGTGTGGCACAACTTGGCCGCAGACATGCAATGTCAGCGCCTATGTTTATGCTATAAATAATGCAACATATTTTGCATAATGACAACTTTTGTGGCATACAACATACAACTTGCAGCAAACTACTTGCAACAGCAACAAACAATTGCTACTGCTACTGTTACTGCTACTGCAATATGTGTTTATGCAACCGCAAACGCGCCTAATTGTACGCTATGGAAAAATTGTATGCGTGTCTGCTGCTGCTTAACTGCCACTTGCCACAGCAACAACAACTTGCAACTTGCAACTTTAATATAGAAATTGCAGTCGAAAAACAAACAAAAAAAAATTTTTTTCTGCTGAAAAATAATTGTAAAAAAAATAATAAATATTTATTTAAGCAAAAGTTGTAGACAGAGACGGCAAAGAGTCTATGAAAGAGTAAGACAGAGAGAGAGAGAGAGAGAGAAAGAGATAGAGATAGAGATAGATTGTCAGTCATGTTATGTAAGTGACATTACAAGTTGATGGGCATCATGACAGTTTTATGTGTCTGCTGCTTCAAGCAGCAGTTAAACTTTTTCCCTTTTTGCCTCAACGAAATCTTTTGATCTTTTGCAATTTTCTCTTCTTTCTCTCTTTTGTCGTCTTTTCTTTTCTTTTATTTTCTCTTTCTTCCCTTTTTTTTTATTACTATTAGTTTTTTATGAGTTTTGTTATTGTTATGAAGTGCAAGAAAGTTGTCTGCCATCGGCCAGCAAGAAATTTCTATTGAATTTAAGACTTAAAGTCTAAAATTAAAATAATAAAAATTAATATAAAATTAAAAATACTAAAATATAAAATCAAAAAAACATATGTAATAAAAATAAAAAAATAAAAATAAAATTAAAATTAAAATAAAAAAATAAAAATAATAAAATAATAAAATAATAAAAATAATAAAATAAAAAATGTACTTTAAATAAAATAAATAAAACAATAATTAAAATAAATATAATAAATGCATAAATTAAAAAAAAGTTATATAAATTAAAAATAAATATAAATAAAATATAATTAAAAAAAAATTAAATAAATAAATTAAAATATATTAATAGACAATTAAATTAAAGTAAAAAAAAAATTAAAATTTATTGAATAAAAAATAAAAATATAATTTATAAAATTAATAATGAATAAAAATATAATTTAAAACATTTTGAATAAATTAATTAAAATAATAAAATAAATATATATTATATTAAAATAAAAAATAATAAAAATTTAAATTTCTTGAATAAAAAAATAAAAATGAAAATATAATTTAAAAAATATTAAATAAATAAATTTAAATATTAAAATAAAATAAAATTAAAAGCAAAAATAAATAAAATACTTTAAATAAAAAATAAAAATATAATAAAAAAAAATTAAAATAAATTTAAATATTAAAATTAAATTAGATGAAAATAAAGAAAAATAAAAAATTTTGTAATAAAATAATTTTAATAGAATAATAAATAAAATTAATTTTAAAATAATGAAAATAACAAAATAATATTGCATTTTATGAAAATATATTAAAATTAAATTTAAATCAAAAATAAATACAATTTTTTGAATAAAAAATAAAAAAAAATTTTTATAAATTTAAACATTAAAATAAAATTAAAAGAAAAATTAATTAAAATATTTTCAATAGAATAATAAATAAAATTAATTTCAAAATAATGAAAATAACAAAATAAAAATAATGAAATTTATGAAAATAAATTAAAAATATATTAAAATAATATTTAAAAAAAAATAAATAATATAAAATAAACAAAAATAAATGTAAATAAAATTTATATAAACAAAATGAATAAAAATAAACTATATGAATTTCATATAAATCTAAATTCAAATAAATTTATTTTAATATAATAATAATAAATATTTTTTTATTTTATTATTATTACTTAAAATAAATAAAATTAAAAAGAAATGTTTATAAATATTAATAAAAATATTATTAAAGCTTAAAAACTGTTGCATTTCATAAGCAAATGAAATATTTTTAAGCTGCTTAAATTAAGCTAAAATATAATAAAGAATTTATAACTATATAAATGTTGCAAGCGGTTATTTTTTTTATTTTTATTTTTTATCAAAATATATTCATAAATTTTGTAAACAATTTTAGTGGAAAATATAACAAAAAAAAAAATATAAATATAAATAAAAATAAAATAAAATAAAATAAAATTCTTATAAATAGTTGCAGTTGCACACAAATACAGTTATGTATATATGTTGGCATGCAGCAAATGCTTGAAAAATGCCCAAAGCTTTTATATTTATATTTATATTTTATTTTTCTATTTTTTTTGTATTTTTTTCAATACAAAGAAGACAAAAAAAAAAATCATCTGCAATTTTATTTGTTGCATGTTATTTTTGCATGTTTTTGCATGTTTCCGTATTTGGTTACAGTTAAAAATTCATTAAACGTTTGTTTATTTCCATAAGCGTTTGCTCAACAATTTTTGCTGCATTTATTTTATTTTTATTATTTTTTAATATTTTATTTTTCATTTATTTTTTTTTCATATTTTATTTTTCATTTATTTTTTTTTATTATTTTTTAATATTTTATTTTTCATTTATTTTTTTTTTATTATTTTTTAATATTTTATTTTTCATTTATTTTTTTTTAAATATTTTTTTTTTATATAAATTTATTTTTAAATATATTTTTTTTGTGTGTGTTGCATAAACATTGATTTAATTGCAAAATATATTTTTATGTTGCAAGTTAAAGTGGCAAGATTTAATATCAGACTGTGTCTGAGTATTGTGTCTGCTTGCTGTCTGTCTGTCTGTCTGTCTCTCTGTCTGTCTGTCTGTCTGTCTTTGTGTATGTGTTGCAGACACAGTTCATGCATGCGACATGGATTAATGTCAGCTAACATGACGCTTAAGCGCTAAAAGAGCTGCTGCGTCCGTCGACTGGCTGCGCAGCCTATGCCGCAATGTCAAGTGACGCCGCGCAACGTTGACTCAAGAAGTAGTAGAAGCAGACGTAGAAGCAGAAAGAGAAAGAGCAAGAGAACAAGACAAACAAAAGGCAATGAACGATAACAACAAAAAGTCTAAAAGTCAAATCTTGTCTAGCTGCTGTCTGAGCAGCTCAACATAAGGTGTTGTCAGCGTGAAAGAGATAGCAATAGTGCAGATAAAAACAACAAGCAGTTAGATAAGAAGAACAAAGAGAGAGAGAGAGAGAGAGGGAGAGAGAGAGTAGACAGCAAGAGCAAGATATAAGCTAAGAAGTCTTAGGCAAAGTCTAAGCTGCTGCAGTTGCAGCTGTATGTATGACTGTCTGTGTGAAAGAGATAGACTATGTATGTGCATGTGCATGTCTGTGCGTGTCTCTCTCTGTCTCTGTGTGTGTTGCATAATTAAAAAAGCATTTTGGTAGGCGACGTAGTTCAACTACTTTCAGATTTATATTGTTGTCACTCAATGCAAATGCAGCAGACGGTGTAAAATTTTCTTTAAAGCAGAAAGAGACAGCAATAGAGAGAGTGAGAGAGAGAGAGGGAGACAGCATAGTTGTATAGCAGCAAAAAAAAAAAAAAAATAGAAATCCTTCGTTGTCGTCGTTGTCGTTGTCGCCGCATTCAACAAACATTTCAAAAGAATCAACAGACTAGAAGAAGTGCTGCAACTGCAGCAGCAGCAGCAGTAACTGCAGCAGCAACAGCAGCAGCAGCGACAACAACAGCGACAGCAGCAGCATGTCGAAACTTTTTCAGCAGCCTTCACTGATAAATTTTGTAGCAGCGCCAAAATCACTTTAAAACTGTTAGTTGCACAGCGTGCATTGCCACTCCACTCTCTCTCTCTCTCTCTCTCTCTCTCACTCTCTCTCTATCTATGTCTATCTCTATCTCTTTCTATATTTCTATTTCTTATTCACGCGCTCTCTCGCTCGCTAGAACTTCATGCGTTGCAATAAGCTAACATTTCTTTAAGACTTTAAAATGTTGCACAGCTAACACTCTCTTTCTCTCTTTGTCTCTTTATATCTCTCTTTCTCTCTATCTCTATCTCTATCTCTCTCTGTCTCTCTATATCTCTCTATATCTATCTCTCTCTTTCTCTCTGTCTATATCTATCTTTCTCTCTATCTCTCTATCTCTATCTCTCTCTTTCTCTCTATCTCTCCCTTTCTCTCTATCTCTATCTTTCTCTCTATCTTTCTCTTTCTCTTTTTCTCTATCTCTATCTCTATCTCTATCTCTATCTCTATCTCTATCTCTATCTCTATCTCTATCTCTATCTCTATCTCTATCTCTATCTCTATCTCTATCTCTATCTCTATCTCTATCTCTATCTCTATCTCTATCTCTATCTCTATCTCTATCTCTATCTCTATCTCTATCTCTATCTCTATCTCTATCTCTATCTCTATCTCTATCTCTATCTCTATCTCTATCTCTATCTCTATCTCTATCTCTATCTCTATCTCTATCTCTATCTCTATCTCTATCTCTATCTCTATCTCTATCTCTATCTCTATCTCTATCTCTATCTCTATCTCTATCTCTATCTCTATCTCTATCTCTATCTCTATCTCTATCTCTATCTCTATCTCTATCTCTATCTCTATCTCTATCTCTATCTCTATCTCTATCTCTATCTCTATCTCTATCTCTATCTCTATCTCTATCTCTATCTCTATCTCTATCTCTATCTCTATCTCTATCTCTATCTCTATCTCTATCTCTATCTCTATCTCTATCTCTCTCTCTCTATCTCTCTCTCTCTCTCTCTCTCTCTCTCTCTCTCTCTCTCTCTATCTCTCTGTTTCTCTTCACCTCTCGCTCCATTTGATTTCCCTTGAAAATATTCTCCAGCAACACTTGAAGCTGCTTAAAGCTTCTACTGTTATCTCTCTCTCTTTCTGTCACTCTCTCCCTTTCACTCACTCTCTCTCTGTCTCTCTCTCTCTCTCACTCTCTCTCTCAAAATTTTGTAATGTATTTGCGGTTAATCAAAGCAATTTATGAAACTTTAAATTTAACATTTGAAATTTTTTTTTTGTTGGCCAACAGCTATAAAAGCTTCAGCTTCAGCTTGTTGGCCAACAGTGCAACAGCAGCAGCAGCAGCAACTGCTGGCAACTGACAGCTGCAGCAGAGAGTTGAAGGTGGCGGTTGCACAGGTTAAAAGGATTTCATGTTGCAAAGTGTTTTTTTTTTCATAAAATTTTGTTGCATGTGGTAAGAAAAAATTATAAACGTTTTTTGCAAGCTGAAAGTGAAAAGCCGAAACTCATGATATAAAGAGGGGAGGGGGGGAGGGGAATGTGGCAAAGCATGCTTGACAGCAGTTGCCACAACAAGGCTGCCGCCTGCCTGTTGCCTGTTGGCCTGTTGGCTGCTGTTGTGGCACTGTTCGTCACTTAAGTGCAGAAGCCGCAGCCACAAAGCATCGCACGACAAAGGCGACGAAGTCCAGCAGCAGCAGAGGCAGAGCGGCAGCAGCGCTGATAGAGGCAGAGGCAGAGGCAGAGCGGCAGCGGATCAGCAGAAGGCTCCGAATTATTGTTTGGCTTGGCGTTGAGGTTGAGCTTGAGGCTGTTGCTGAGGCAGCGATGAAGGTGAAGGCTATGGCTGAGGCGGAGGCAGAAGCTGAGGCAGAGGTGAAGGCAGAGGCAAAAGCCAAAAGCCAAACCGCACACTAACAAGCTGGCAGCATGAGCTAAAAGTGCGCTTGACGCTTGGCAGCAGCAGCAGATGCTTGGACGTTAAATTAGTTGGCAGCAGAGCGACAGAGAAGTAGGGGAAGGCAAGGCGATAGTCGTGAGGCAGTGGCGTAGGCAAAGGGGGGAGGTTTGGGGGTATAAAGTAATTGCAAGAGCAGCAAAAGCTTTTTATATGTTGAAGCTTGACTAAAGCATAAAGAGAGAGACATAGGGAGACTGAGAGAAAGAGAGAGAGAGAGTGATTGAAGGAGACAGAGAGAGAGAGAGAGAAAGAGAATTGCTTACGCATATTGGCAAATGGCAAAACAATTAACAGATTTCAAAAATGTTGCATAGACAGACAGACTCTGGCGTATTGTGCTCCGGCAGAGAGCAGGGGCATGCGGCATGTGGCATGTGGCAAAACTGTATCGCATCTATAGGCAACATCATCTCATGCATAAATCATCTGGCAGAATTTTAATTCCAAATGTCAAACTGACATAACAAAAGCAACAACAGAAAAGCAGTCAACATTCAGGCTGGCCATGTGGCAGTGTGGCAAGCAGCGCTTTGTTACGTTCAGCTTCAAGTATTTTTCAATGCAAGAGGAACCTGAAGCTCTAGCTGTAGCATGTTTTTCTCCCATTTTTCGTTCAATTGTTCATTTTGGCTTGTTTGTGCAACATCATCATCATCATCATCATCATGATGTTGTTGATATTGCATAGCTTTTGCACAGGTACAGTTACAAATTTTGTGTCTTTTGGACAGCATAATAATTGAATTTCAAAAGGCCAAACGATGACGATGACGTTGACAGTTGACAGCAAAAAGTCTTTTTCTCTCTCTCTCTCTCTCTCTCTCTCTCACACACACACATGCATGCAAAAGTTCTCTATAAGGGGCAACAACAACAACAAAAGTTTTGCCACAAAATGTCAGATTATTAATTTATCAATGTCGCAGGTTTATTGAAATAGATTTCCGCTCTTCTAAGGCATTTTGCATTTCCGTTTCCGTTGCATCACAATACAAAGTTTCTTCTTCTTCTTCTTCTTGCAAGTCAAGCTGCAGTTATGCAAGTAAGCATAAAATATATGTGTGTGCAAGCGAGATAGCAATATGCATAAGTTTATTACATTTGTCCATAATTGATTGAGCAGCGCAAATAAGAGCAAAGAGCAAATGTAAGAGAGGGAAAGACGCAAAAAGGAGCAGCAGAGGTAATGGCAGCAGCGGCAGTAAGAGCAGCGCAGAGATGAAGGCAGAAGCAGAGGCGAAAGCACAGGCACTAGCAGCAGCAGTAGTGAGTGCAGCGAAGGCTGAGCGAGCAGCAGTAGTAGTGAGTGCAGCGAAGGCTGAGCGAGCAGCAGCAGTAGTAGTGAGTGCAGCGAAGGCTGAGCGAGCAGCAGCAGTAGTGAGTACAGCGAAGGCTGAGCGAGCAGCAGCAGCAGTAGAGACGCAAAAGAGTAACAGCAGCAGCAGCAGACTGAGCTTTATCAACAGTGTCGAAAGCAGAGAGCAGAGGGCAGAAGCAGAGACAGCGACAGAGGCAATAGCTGCAGCAAGCGCAAGCTGCTTCATTTTCATTATGTCAAAAGTTAAACTATAGCAAAATATGAAATATTCAAAAATTTTTTTTTTTGCAATTTTTGCATACATATCACAATTTGAAGAGATGCTATAAAATGTTCAATTATTTTTTTTTCCTTGTTCTTGTGGAATTTTACTAACAATTGCAGATTTTTTGGTTGCATACTTCAAATGAATTTTAGTTTTTGCTGCATTTTATCATTTTATTTAGCTATAATCCTTAGGTAATTTTTTTTCTTATTTTATTTGTTATTTCTTTGTTTTTCATCTTCTTGTTGTTGTTGTTATTTATGCTCATTCATATTTCTATTCAATTTGCTATTTGCAAAAACCCAAAAAGAAAACAGAAAAAGAAGTTTATAAAATTCCTTTGACAGAGAATTTTCTTTTGTTTGTACCGAAAAACCAAAAATGAAACGAACGTAGACAGACAACAGGCAGTGTAAAAGGGGGAAAATATTAGTTAGAGCGAGACAGATAGCGAGACCATAAAACTCAGTGTTCTGTCTGCGTCATTAGCAAAAAAGACTGAAATTATGAAATGACTTAGAACTCAACTTAAGAGCAACAAAGACAACGACTAAGAGAGAGAGACGGTGGCAGCGGCAGCGGCAGTGGCAGAGGCAGCGACTGTAAGAGTGAGTTTGTCTTTTATTGTAAACGCCGACAGCGCATTATTAATTGCACAGACTTCGAAGTCGAAGTCGAAGCTGAAGTCGAACTTCACTTTGTCGTTATTGTTCCTCTTTCCTGTGTCTGACTATTTGTATATATGTCTCTGCTCTCTTCTGCTTCCCACTTTTGCAATGTCTGATTGCGCAATGCAAACAATGGAATGCGCCTTTGTTGCCATTAAGTAAGTAGGCTTACTAAGTTGCAGCTGCAGTCGCCGTCGCAGTCGCAGTCGCAGCAGCAACAATTCATTGTTCAATTTTAAGCGCATTACAATTGCCAAGTACTAAAAACGAAGAGAGAGGGAGTGAGCGCCCAGCGGCAGTGTGAGAGCGCGCTGCAGTGTGAGGGAGTTGCCATACTGTTTGCATACTTTGCTAACTGCGCATATTAATATAATTTTGTTATTTATTTATTTTTTTTTAATATATTTTATAAAATGAAATTAAAATAATAATTATTAATAATAATTTTTAAGCATTATTATATTGTTACTTGCAGCTAAGCAGCATTAAAATTAATATTTTAGTATTTTATTTTCTTTGATCGATAGCAAAAAATATCGATAGTATTATTTTGCTAAGCTGTAACATTTTTTTTTGGCAAACTTTTAGTGTATTAAAGTATTTGCAATGCCATAAAACACTTTTGCACGCTGCATTTCGTGTAGATTTTGTGGCTAGTAGCTTGAAGCGCGTTTGCTTGTTTCTGACATTTGTGTTTTTGGTGGCATGACAAAAGCCACTAAAGTAGCGCAGTGAGAAAGAATGGGAAGAAGCAGCAGACAGACTAAAGTAAAAGCAGAACATGAGAGAGAGAGCAAAGCATGTTAGCTAGACACACACATGCATACACATGCACATGCATATGCACATGCACATACACATGCACATACACTACGCAGCAGAATTCAAGTGCAAATAAGCAATAAAGCGACGAGTGTCGAATTTTTTTTTTGTGAATTGGCAAGGTGAAAAAAAGTGAGCGGCAGAGTGTGAGAGAGAGAGAGAAAAATAAGCTTAAACAAGCATTGCATGAGTTTTACTCATACCAAAAGGCACAGAGCACACACACACACACACGGGGCTAACACTTGAAGCTGTTTGTTGTATGGCCAATGGCTACTTGAGTTCTCAATTTCTCAATGTTTCTCATAGTGCTGCTGCTGCTGCTTCTGCTGCTGGTGCTGCTGCTGCACTTGTTTTAGTTGTCCATTATGCGCTTCTATGCATTTACCTCCGTTACCTTCCCCACACACAAATAATTGTGCTTAACACAAGTATTTTTTTTTCTCTTTCCCTCACTCTCTCTCTCTCTCACTCTTTGCTTAAAATTTCTATTTCTATGTTTGTCTATAGTAAGTGCTATATATATATATATATATCTATATCTATATATATTTGTAAAATAAGCCTTTTTGTTGCTATGCTGCTTGGTTTCATTCTGTTTTGGCTTCGTTTTTGTTTTTTTTTTTTGGTTTCCCGTCATGCTGCTGCCACTTGGGAGAACATATCCCTTCATATAACATTGACTGCATCTCCATCTCCATCTACTTCTCTCTCGCTTACACTCACACACTTGTGCTTTTTGCAATTGACGTGCTAACCAACTGTCTGTGCTCAAGTGTATGTGTCTGTCTATTTGTCTCACTTCCTCTCACACGCTTGTCTATGCATGTTGAGCATCTACTGCTGATCTGCTATTGCTGTAGCTGCTGCTGCCCTCTGCCCTTAACATTTGCCTTTGCTTTTTGAGTATGCAACGAATGGCTACGATTGCTACTCTAATTTTCCTTTTACTGCCACTCGTTGCAGTCTCTCTTTCTCTCTCTCTTTCTCTTCTGCCTCAAACTTGAAAAGCTCTTCTCCTACACCAGACACTTTGCATATGTCCGTTGTTGTTGCTTGTTGTTGCTGTTGTTGTTGCCTGTTTGTTTGGTGTTGATTCCCCAGCGTGTTTGTCTATTGTTATTGCTCTTGCCCAGCATTTTACATCAAACTCTAGTATGTCGAGCTGTCTCTATGTCTATGTCTTTCAGTTCCTCTTACTCTGCATCTCTCTCTCTCTCTATCGTTTTTCTCCCAATTGTTGCCCCATGTCTAACTGTTTGTCTGTCTCTTTGTTTATTTGGCGTATTTGTTACCCGGACACGGATGCGGATGCAACTTTTTGGGGTGTGTGTAGCTGTCCCTTTCTCTCGCTCTTATGCAAAATGCATGTACGAACTTGTCTAAAAACTTTTGAGCCAAAAACTCTTTAGAATCAGTTCATAGAATTTTGTTCCTTGGAGTAAACAAAAAAATAGCAAGAAGATGAAGAAGAAGAAGAAGAAAACTTAGTCAAGCTTTAATATTTATATACAGATATTCACATACAAATATTCATATATTCAAATATTCATATATTCAAATATTCATTTTATCTTATTCGATCTCCAAAAAAAAGTCAACGGCAGAGATTTTTGTTGGCCTAATTACGTCCACAGTCTGCTGCTGCTAAGAGCTAAAAAATTAATTATTCGGGACATAATTTGACCCCCAGCCAGCAGCCGTAGCCAAAAAAAAAAAAAAAATCTGCTGCTACGTCTCTTTGAAGTGTTAGCAAAAGGACGCAAAACGACGAACGGATAGGCGGACGGGCAACCGCACAGCTGGCGGCAATTTGAAAGTTGCTTTATTTCCTCTACCTGAACATTTTTTTTTTTTGTTTTGCAACACCTCAGGCTACAACAGCTACACAGCGTGCACAAAACCTCTAGCAACATTTCCTAATTTTTCAGCTTTTTTTTCACGATCAAAAAAAAATAAAAAAAAAAAATTACAAGAAACATTTTCAAATGCTTCTATTTTCGCTTGTAATTATTGTACAAAATAATTGCGCTATTTTTGTTACTGACCTGATTTTACAGTCACCCTCCCTGCCACATTTCCCCCCCTACGCCCATCAGCCACCCTCACAGCAGCTAAATGAAGCCCATTAAAAAAAAAAAGAAAAATTACAAATTGTTATTTTTAGCAATTTTCCAAAAGGCAAAAAAAATAAAAAAGAAAAAATAAAAATAATTTGACTTCCAGCGCATTTTGCTGGCAGCTCTGCACAAACTATTTATTATTTTAAATAATTATATTATTTTTATCATGAATTATAGATAAATTTTAAAAATTGTTTACAAAAATTCATTTTAAATAAATTTTGTAAATATTTAAATTTTTATTTATAATTATTATTATTATTATTTTAGATTATTATTATTTTAATTTATTATAATTTTAATTTATTATTATTTTAAATAAAATTAAATAAAAATTGCTTTGTTTTCTATTTAAACAAAATTTAATTTAAATTCTATTATTTTATATTTACAACTTTTTTTTTTTTATTTTTGAAATAAATGAAATTAAATATTTTGACATCTAAAATTTGTAGCTCACGATATTATTTTACATACATTAATTATATTTCAATGTTTTTAGACGCGTATAGACTAACAAATACGCTGGAAATTCTTTTTTTTAAATTTTATTTTTAATAAAGAAAATATATAAAAAAATAAAATTTTTTTATTTTTTAATAGTGAAGTTTTTTTTTTATATTTTCCTAAAAATACACATTTTTTTTCATTTTCCGAAAATTTTTTCAATTGAAATTTTTTAAATATTTTTTTTTGACACTGCAAAAATTTGAAAAAAAAATTTTTTTCAATCCATTTTTTTTTTTAATAAATGAAAAATATAAGAAAATTAAAATTTTTTTATTTTTCATTATAAGAAAATTAAAATTTTTTTATTTTTCATTATAAGAAAATTAAAATTTTTTTATTTTTCATTAGTAAATTTTTCTATATTTTACTTCCATATTTAAAATAAATGAATAAAATTTTTTTTTTCAATTTTTTTGCAATGTTTTTCAATTCAATTTAATAAATGAAAAATATAAGGAAAATAAAATTTTTTTATTTTTCATAAGTGAATTTTTTTTATATTTTTTTCCCCATATTTAAAATAAATGAATAAAATTTTTTTTAATTTTTTTTTTTTTATTCCCCAATTTTCCAATATTTTTTTAAATTGAAATTATTTAAATATTTTTTTTTTTCACATTGCATAAATTTTTTTTTCAAATTTTTGCAATGTTTTTTAATTCAATTTAATAAATGAAAAATATAAGGAAATTCAAATATTTTTATTTTTCATAAATACATTTTTTTTTATATTTTATTCCCATATTTAAAATAAATGAATAAAATTTTAAAAAAAATTTTTTTTCAATTAAATTTTTATTTTTTAAATTTATTTTTCATTTCCCAATTTTCGAATATTTTTTTTCACTTGAAATTTTTTTTATATATTTTTTTCACATTGCAAAAAGTTTGTTTTCAAATTTTGTGCAATGTCTTGCCAGCGTATTTGTTAGTCTATACGCGTCTAAAAACATTGAAATATAATTAATGTATGTAAAATAATATCGTGAGCTACAAATTTTAGATGTCAAAATATTTAATTTCATTTATTTCAAAAATAAAAAAAAAAAAGTTGTAAATATAAAATAATAGAATTTAAATTAAATTTTGTTTAAATAGAAAACAAAGCAATTTTTATTTAATTTTATTTAAAATAATAATAAATTAAAATTATAATAAATTAAAATAATAATAATCTAAAATAATAATAATAATAATTATAAATAAAAATTTAAATATTTACAAAATTTATTTAAAATGAATTTTTGTAAACAATTTTTAAAATTTATCTATAATTCATGATAAAAATAATATAATTATTTAAAATAATAAATAGTTTGTGCAGAGCTGCCAGCAAAATGCGCTGGAAGTCAAATTATTTTTATTTTTTCTTTTTTATTTTTTTTGCCTTTTGGAAAATTGCTAAAAATAACAATTTGTAATTTTTCTTTTTTTTTTTAATGGGCTTCATTTAGCTGCTGTGAGGGTGGCTGATGAGCGTAGGGGGGGAAATGTGGCAGGGAGGGGACTGTAAAATCAGGTCAGTAACAAAAATAGCGCAATTATTTTGTACAATAATTACAAGCGAAAATAGAAGCATTTGAAAATGTTTCTTGTAATATTTTTTTTTTTTTTTTTGAGCGTGAAAAAAAGCTGAAAAATTAGGAAATGTTGCTAGAGAGTTTTGTGCACGCTGTGTAGCTGTTGTAGCCTGAGGTGTCGCAAAACAAAAAAAAAAATGTTCAGGTAGAGGAAATAAAGCAACTTTCAAATTGCCGCCAGCTGTGCGGTTGCCCGTTCGCCTGTCCGTCCGTTGTTTTGCGTCCTTTTGCTAACACTTCAAAGAGACGTAGCAGCTACGGCTGCTGGGGGTCAAATTATGTCCCGAATAATTAATTTTTTAGCTCTTAGCTGCAGCAGACTGTGACGTAATTAGGCCAACAAAAATCTCTGCCGTTGACTTTTTTTTTTTTTTTTTTTTTGAGATCGAATAAGATAAAATGAATATTTGAATATATGAATATATGAATATATGAATATTTGTATGTGAATATCTGTATATAAATATTAAAGCTTGACTAAGTTTTCTTCTTCTTCTTGCTATTTTTTTTGTTTACTCCAAGGAACAAAATCCTATGAACTGATTCTAAAGAGTTTTTGGCTCAAAAGTTTTTAGACAAGTTCGTACATGCATTTTGCATAAGAGCGAGAGAAAGAGACAGCTACACACACCCCAAAAAGTTGCATCCGCATCCGTGTCCGGGTAACAAATACGCCAAATAAACAAAGAGACAGACAAACAGTTAGACATGGGGCAACAATTGGGAGAAAAACGATAGAGAGAGAGAGAGAGAGAGAGAGAGATGCAGAGAAAAAGGAAGTGAAAGACATAGACATAGAGACAGCTCGACATACTAGAGTTTGATGTAAAATGCTGGGCAAGAGCAATAACAATAGACAAACACGCTGGGGAATCAACACCAAACAAACAGGCAACAACAACAAGCAACAACAACAGCAACAACAAGCACAACAACGGACATATGCAAAGTGTCTGGTGTAGGAGAAGAGCTTTTCAAGTTTGAGGCAGAAGAGAGAGAGAGAAAGAGAGACTGCAACGAGTGGCAGTAAAAGGAAAATTAGAGTAGCAATCGTAGCCATTCGTTGCATACTCAAAAAGCAAAGGCAAATGTTAAGGGCAGAGGGCAGCAGCTACAGCTACAGCTACAGCAGCAGCAATAGCAGATCAGCAGTAGATGCTCAACATGCATAGACAAGCGTGTGAGAGGAAGTGAGACAAATAGACAGACACATACACTTGAGCACAGACAGTTGGTTAGCACGTCAATTGCAAAAAGCACAAGAGTGTGAGTGTAAGCGAGAGAGAAGTAGATGGAGATGGAGATGGAGAAGCAGTCAATGTTATATGAAGGGATATGTTCTCCCAAGTGGCAGCAGCATGACGGGAAACCAAAAAAAAAAAACAAAAACGAAGCCAAAACAGAATGAAACCAAGCAGCATAGCAACAAAAAGGCTTATTTTACAAATATATATAGATATATATATATATATATATATAGCACTTACTATAGACAAACATAGAAATAGAAATTTTAAGCAGCGAGAGAGAAAGAGAGAAAGAGAAAAAATACTTGTGTTAAGCACAATTATTTGTGTGTGGGGAAGGTAACGGAGGTAAATGCATAGAAGCGCATAATGGACAACTAAAACAAGTGCAGCAGCAGCAACAGCAGCAGAAGCAGCAGCAGCAGCACTATGAGAAACATTGAGAAATTGAGAACACAAGTAGCCATTGGCCATACAACAAACAGCTTCAAGTGTTAGCCCCGTGTGTGTGTGTGTGTGCTCTGTGTCTTTTGGTATGAGTAAAACTCATGCAATGCTTGTTTAAGCTTATTTTTCTCTCTCTCTCTCACACTCTGCCGCTCACTTTTTTTCACCTTGCCTTCACAAAAAAAATATTCGACACTCGTCGCTTTATTGCTTATTTGCACTTGAATTCTGCTGCGTAGTGTATGTGCATGTGCATGTGCATATGCATGTGCATGTGAATGTATGTGTGTGTCTAGCTAACATGCTTTGCTCTCTCTCATGTTCTGCTTTTACTTTAGTCTGTCTGCTGCTGCTTCCCATTCTTTCTCACTGCGCTCCTTTAGTGGCTTTTGTCATGCCACCAAAAACACAAATGTCAGAAACAAGCAAACGCGCTTCAAGCTACTAGCCACAAAATCTACACGAAATGCAGCGTGCAAAAGTGTTTTGTGGCATTGCAAATACTTTAATACACTAAAAGTTTGCCAAAAAACAATTTTACAGCTTAGCAAATAATCCTATCGATATTTTTTGCTATCGATAAAATACAATAAAATACTAAAATATTATTTTATTGCTGCTTAGCTGCTAGTAACAATATAAAAATGCTTAATAATTATTATTTTAATTTCATTTTATAAAATATATTAAAAAAAAATAAATAAATAAATATGAAAATTATATTAATATGCGCAGTTAGCAAAGTATGCAAACAGTATGGCAACTCCCTCACACTGCAGCGCGCTCTCACACTGCCGCTGGCCGCTCACTCCCTCTCTCTTCGTTTTTAGTACTTGGCAATTGTAATGCGCTTAAAATTGAACAATGAATTGTTGCTGCTGCGACTGCGACTGCGACGGCGACTACGACTGCAGCTGCAACTTAGTAAGCCTACTTACTTAATGGCAACAAAGGCGCATTCCATTGTTTGCATTGCGCAATCAAACATTGCAAAAGTGGGAAGCAGAAAAGAGAGCAGAGAGAGAGAGAGAGAGGAGATATATATACAAATAGTCAGACACAGGAAAGAGGAACAATAACGACAAAGTGAAGTTCGACTTCAGCTTCGACTTCGAAGTCTGTGCAATTAATAATGCGCTGTCGGCGTTTACAATAAAAGACAAACTCACTCTTACAGTCGCTGCCTCTGCCACTGCCGCTGCCACCGTCTCTCTCTCTTAGTCGTTGTCTTTGTTGCTCTTAAGTTGAGTTCTAAGTCATTTCATAATTTCAGTCTTTTTTGCTAATGACACAGACAGAACACTGAGTTTTATGGTCTCGCTATCTGTCTCGCTCTAACTTATATTTCCCCCTTTTACACTGCCTGTTGTCTGTCTACGTTCGTTTCATTTTTGGTTTTTCGGTACAAACAAAAGAAAATTCTCTGTCAAAGGAATTTTATAAACTTCTTTTTCTTTTTCTGTTTTCTTTTTTGGTTTTTTGCAAATAGCAAATTGAATAGAAATATGAATGAGCATAAATAACAACAACAACAACAAGATGAATAACAAAGAAATAACAAATAAAGTAAGCAAAAAAAAATACCTAAGGATTATAGCTAAATAAAATGATAAAATGCAGCAAAAACTAAAATTCATTTGAAGTATGCAACCAAAAAATCTGCAATTGTTAGTAAAATTCCACAAAAAAAAAAGGAGAAAAAAAAAATAAATAATTGAACATTTTATAGTAACTCTTCAAATTGTGATATGTATGCAAAAATTGCAAAAAAAAAATGTTTGAATATTTCATATTTTGCTATAGTTTAACTTTTGACATAATGAAAATGAAGCAGCTTGCGCTTGCTGCAGCTATTGGCTCAGTCGCTGTCTCTGCTTCTGCCCTCTGCTCTCTGCTTTCG
>JBAMBR010005851.1:0-2500 GCA_037044475.1 Zaprionus obscuricornis | reverse complement strand
AAAAAAAAATATTTAAAAAAAAAATAAATGAAAAATAAAATATTAAAAAAATAATAAAAAAAAATAAATGAAAAATAAAATATGAAAAAAAAATAAAAAGGAAAAAAAATAAAATTGCAGCAAAAATTGTTGAGCAAACGCTTATGGAAATAAACAAACGTTTAATGAATTTTTAACTGTAACCAAATACGGAAACATGCAAAAACATGCAAAACCAACATGCAACAAATAAAATTGCAGATGATTTTTTTTTGTCTTCTTTGTATTAAAAAAAAATACAAAAAAAAAAATACAAAAATAAAATAAAATATAAATATAAATATAAAAGCTTTGGGCACTTTTCAAGCATTTGCTGCATGCCAACATTTATAACTGTATTTGTGTGCAACTGCAACTATTTATAAGAATTTTATTTTATTTTATTTACATTTTTTGTTATATTTTCCACTAAAATTGTTTACAAAATTTATGAATATATTTTGATAAAAAAAATATAAAAAAAAAATAAATAACCGCTTGCAACATTTATATAGTTATAAATTCTTTATTATATTTAAGCTTAATTTAAGCAGCTTAAAAATATTTCATTTGCTTATGAAATGCAACAGTTTATAAGCTTTAATAATATTTTTATTAATATTTATAAACATTTCTTTTTAATTTTATTTATTTTAAGTAATAATAATAAAATAAAAATATATTTATTGTTATTATATTAAATAAATAATAAATAAATAATATATATAAATAATAAATAAATAATAATTAAATAAATTTATTTGAATTTTTATTTTTATAGATTTATATGAAATTCATATATTTTATTTTTATTAATTTTGTTTATATAAATTTTATTTACTTTTATTTTCATTTATTTTATATCTTTTTTATTTATTTAAATTTAGTTTTAATTATTTTTCAATTTATAAATTTCATTATTTTTATTTTGTTATTTTTATTTTTTTTCATTTAAAATTTATTTTATTTATTATTTAATTAAAATTATTTTAATTAAAAACATTGTCGGGAGCAGCGTCATAATACAAATTATAGTTAAGGCCTATTATGTACATATATGTCCCCTCTTCCCTTTCTGTACATAGGCGTCTGCCGGCAGCGGTGCTCATCTAGCGCAGCGCTGCTCTCAACTAGCGCAGCGCTGCTCTCATCAAGCGCAGCGCTGCTCTCAACTAACGCAGCGCTGCTCTCATCAAGCGCAGCTCTGCGCTCTCATTTGTTTTATTGATCTCGCCAAAGTTGCTAAAAAAAAAAGCT
Source organism: Zaprionus obscuricornis (assembly GCA_037044475.1). Taxonomy (NCBI): domain Eukaryota; kingdom Metazoa; phylum Arthropoda; class Insecta; order Diptera; family Drosophilidae; genus Zaprionus; species Zaprionus obscuricornis. Next base: position 1,225 of record JBAMBR010005851.1, on the reverse strand, counting down.
TAGTAACTGAACAAACATAATTCGTTTTTTTTTTTTTAGTTTTATTTGAATATTTAAATCTATTTTAATTTTTTAATTATATTTTTTTTTTTTAAATTTTATTTATTTTTGATTTTAATTTAATTTTATTTTAATATTTTAATTTATTTATTTAAAACATTTTTAAATAATATTTTTTTTTTTATTTATTTATATATTTTTATGGTTTTTTTTATTTTAATTTTATTTTAATATTTAAATTTATTTATTTAATATTTTTAAAATTTTATTTTTATTTTTTATTCAAAAAAATGTATTTATTTTTTATTTTAATATATTTTTAATTTATTTTCATAAATTTCATTATTTTTATTTTGTTATTTTCATTATTTTGAAATTAATTTTATTTATTATTCTATTGAAAATATTTTAATTAATTTTTCTTTTAATTTTATTTTAATGTTTAAATTTATAAAAATTTTTTTTTATTTTTTATTCAAAAAATTGTATTTATTTTTGATTTAAATTTAATTTTAATATATTTTCATAAAATGCAATATTATTTTGTTATTTTCATTATTTTAAAATTAATTTTATTTATTATTCTATTAAAATTATTTTATTACAAAATTTTTTATTTTTCTTTATTTTCATCTAATTTAATTTTAATATTTAAATTTATTTTAATTTTTTTTTATTATATTTTTATTTTTTATTTAAAGTATTTTATTTATTTTTGCTTTTAATTTTATTTTATTTTAATATTTAAATTTATTTATTTAATATTTTTTAAATTATATTTTCATTTTTATTTTTTTATTCAAGAAATTTAAATTTTTATTATTTTTTATTTTAATATAATATATATTTATTTTATTATTTTAATTAATTTATTCAAAATGTTTTAAATTATATTTTTATTCATTATTAATTTTATAAATTATATTTTTATTTTTTATTCAATAAATTTTAATTTTTTTTTTACTTTAATTTAATTGTCTATTAATATATTTTAATTTATTTATTTAATTTTTTTTTAATTATATTTTATTTATATTTATTTTTAATTTATATAACTTTTTTTTAATTTATGCATTTATTATATTTATTTTAATTATTGTTTTATTTATTTTATTTAAAGTACATTTTTTATTTTATTATTTTTATTATTTTATTATTTTATTATTTTTATTTTTTTATTTTAATTTTAATTTTATTTTTATTTTTTTATTTTTATTACATATGT
>JBAMBR010005850.1:0-53564 GCA_037044475.1 Zaprionus obscuricornis | reverse complement strand
GCTGAGATTTCTAGCGCACAATGAGTATAAGAGTGAGAGAAAGAGAGAAAGTGTGCGAGTGAGATAGATATAAAGATTTAAAAGCATATTTCGTTAAATGCAAGTTATCATTGATTATTTCCCATTGTTTGCTCACCAAGTATAGTAGTCGGGGGGCTCATAGCATAGGAGGCGAAATTCATGTGGGCTTGTGGGAGGGGGCGTTGCGTTTATATATAAAAAATTACTACTATAGGGTGCAAAATATGGGTAATATTATTATGAATTTGGCTCAGTGCAAAAACTTACCCCAATTTGTTGCTTATTATGTAATCCATTTTATTATTTCTATGGTTTTTTTTTGTCGGTTTTGCTGAACGGCAGCAATAAAATGGATTAATAATAAGCTAAAAGAGGTTTAGTCTGGAATTACAGTATATAGGAACCTACATTATATTATGCCATATTAGCTATCAGTCACTGAGGAATTTTTTTTCTTTTTCTTTTTTTTTTTTTGGTAACAGCTGCTAGCAATGAAAAAGTAGCGAAAAAGAGAAAAGAGAGATGAATAGTGGGAGAGAGAGAGAGAGAGAGACAAGTACTGAGATATGTGAGAGTAAACATAAAATGGATTGAGATTTTTTTTTGATATATGAGGTATCTATATAGTAGAAAGGTAAAATGAAGAGTGTGCAGAGAGATGAAAGTGATTGGATGATTGGAAGTGAAGCTAAATAGAGAAAAATATTTGGTAATAGATATACATACATATGTGATATAAAGTGAGTATAAAGATCGTAGAAGATATAGACAGAGATATAGAGAGAGAAACCGAGAGGTAAAGTGAGAAAAGTAAATAGAACTAATGAAATCGCAAGCTAGATCAAAATTAATTAAATAAAATATTTGCTGAAATGACATCGAAAAATATATATAAAGAAAGATATAGAGAGACAGAGACAGAAAGTGATCTAGATAGATAGTACCAAATCAAAGGCTAAATCAATTTAAATAAAATGTAAAACTAGAGCTAGATTATGGCATAAAGTGAGCTGTAGAAATCGAGAACAATCCTTCTCCCACCTATACAAATATTTTAAATTTATTTTTAAATAAATACATGTACATACATACGTATGTATGTACATGTATTTATATAAATTATTGTTATACATAAGACAAATCTTTCATTATTAAGAAACGTAATGATTTACACAAGTGTACATACATATGTATGTATGCATGTGTATACAATAATATAATATACAGCGAAAACAATGACTCAAAGCATAGAAAAAGAAATCACCGTTGAGGTTACAAAAAACAGATTTCTCGCTAAGCAGCAAAGTACACTGTGACAAGAAAGTATTTAGACAATGAAATTTTAATAATATTAATAATCTTTTTTTTTTTTACATAAGACTTACAGATTGCATTTACATATTTTTCATTTCTCTTTTAATTTCAATTTAATATATGCTAAAAAAATTTTTAAAGGTGCTGGTTAAATAAATTGTAAGCCACTGTGTCTAAATTGACATTGACTTTGACTACTTTCACACGCACTAATCTGCCCTAGCTCTGCACTCTTTTCTCCTTATTCTTTCTCAATAAGAGAATTTCTATAATTCTTATGCATTTTGCATGTATGCATTCGCTTTCTGATCAGCATTCTCCCATCCTCTCCTTCCCTGATCCACAAGTTTGCGCTTTTTACTTTTTTTATGTGAAAAATTAGACCACAAGCTACGCGCTCGCTCGCATACATGCTCGTTGCGTGCATGTGTGTGTGCGGGTTTGTATATGTACACAGAGACAGCTCGTGATGACGCTCGCCAGCGTCCACATTTTCACTCTCATAAATACATATGTATGTATATAGATATGTATGTATGTATGTACATATGCATACAAACCTTAAGAAATAATGAGAGTGCTTGGCACTCGCCTTGTTCACACTTGCTGACCTATTCCTTCGTACTTTCGTTTTCTGATCAGCATTCTCTCTCCCTTCCCGTTACAGATTAACAAATTTGTCGTTGTGTGTACATTGGCATTATTTATTTATTTTATGTACATGTATTTATGTATGTATGTACGTATATTGTTCGTCATACGTCATTCTGCGAACGCATCATTATCTTGTGCAAAAGCAAAAACAATGTGTGATTTGCACTCTCCCACCCCATCCCTTTTCGAACAACAAATTTGACCGTTTAAAGTTGTATACAAACATACATATTCACTCTCAGAAATATATATGTATCGTATGTATATATACACTTTAAATCGTTCACACTTGCTGTCCTATTCTCCTTCGTGCACGGGTGTGATGTACATGTATTCGCTTTCTGATCAGCATTCTCCCTCTCTCTCCATCCCTCATCCACAAGTTTGCGCTTTTTACTTGCAGTAAGTCTGCACACAGTGATACATTTACATACATGTGTATGTGTGCGGGTTTGTATGTATATGTACACATGGACAGCGCTTGATGACGCATGCCTGCCCACGCTAAAGTCAACGTATATTTTGTGAAAATTAATTGTTTAATAACTTTATTGTTTCTTAATCAATCGATACCATTTTTTCAGGACTGTTTTATATTGCTGCTTAAATGATCCCTTCCAAATTACAAGACTCTAGTGCTCATAAATTTTTTTTTTTTTTTTTTTTTTTTGTTTTTGGCGTATTGTGGGCGAACGGGGCGTGGCATCCAAAGTTTGAAATAAACTCGATCGAATGACGCTATATGGGAACCTACATACCAAATTTAGGTGTCTCTAGCTCTTATAGTTTAGAAGTTCTTTGCGTTCAAACAGACAGACGGACAGACAGACGGACTCGGCTATTGATCCTGAGTCAGAATATATATACTTTATGGGGTCTGCCACGCTCCCTTCTTTTTTTTTTTTTTTTTTTTTTTTTTTTTTTTTACCCTTTTTTACCCATTTTCAATGGGTACAGGGTATAAAAATTAATATAAAATTAAAATAATATATATAGAAATTTACACAGCTGTTTGCTTGCCACAAAATTGCACTTTCACCTTGCTCAGACACGTATATACAATACATAGATGCACATCTTTGCCTTAATGCATTCCCGTATGCGGTATGCCGTATCCCGTATAGTCCGTATAGTTGCAGCATATTCAACATATATTTTGCCAGTGCTTGAAGAGCTGCAACTTATTAAGAAGTTGGCAAGCTTTAACATCAATTCCCCTTTGTGCTCATTTTTTGTGTACACTTTGGCGAACAAACTGTTTCAATTAAGTGCATCCTCTGCCGCAGAACAGAGCAGAGCAGCAGAGAAAGGGAGAGAGAGAGAGAGAAACCACAACGTTTACAGCGTGTATGCAAAGTGCTGTGCTGTCCAGAGCCATAGTCATAGCCATGGCCAAGTCCTTTTAGCCATTTCGTTGAGCTAATTAAGGCAACAAAGGGAAAGCTCAGCTCAAGCTGAAACTGAAACTGAAACTGAGCAATGAACGAAACAGAGAAAATGTAAAGAGAGAGAATGAGAGACAGGCAACAGACAGTTGCAAGCAGCATGCAGCAGGCATGCTAAAGCATCTCTAGTTGATGGCAACTCAATTAAAAATGTGGCAAGCTCGTAAACAAGCCACCAAAAAAAAAAAAACAAAAAAATGTTGAATGCCACACAGCAGCGGGAGCAGAAAACTCATAATTTCCGGAGGTGCTAATAAGTTGCAGAATAATTTTCAATGAAAATGACGCCATAGACTTTGCAACAAAATTGTTGTTGTTTTGTTGTTCATTTTTTGGAGTTGAAGTTGAAGTTGCAGACATATCCAAAGTTGCCACAAGCAGCAGTAGCAGCAAACGAAGCCACAAAGTAGAAAAAATTGACTTCAATTAAAGTGCCATAGTTGGCCGTATAAACAGCGAAATGAAAAGCACAAAACGAGCAGCAAAAGGATAATGATAATTACGGACACATGCAGCACGAGAAGTAGCAAGCAGCTAGCAGCAGCTGAGGCAGAGGCAAGGTGCGGCAGACTGTGTGCAAATGAAACGCTAAAGTTGGCAGACGCAAAAGCGCGAGTGAGTGAGACAGCGATAAGGCAAGGTAGAGTGAGATGCAGAGACCCAAAAAGCATCCTTGCTACTGAATGAGATTGCAAAGTTTTTGTGTTTATTTTATGCTCGAGGAAGAAAAAAAAAAATATAAAAAAAAATAAAAAAAAAAAATGAACTAAAAGCGCAAGAAAAAAAAAATTGTTTGTGTGGCAGGAAAACGATGATGCAGCGTTTCCATGTGGGTGGCACAGCGATTTTGATGCCAGGACAACAACAACAACAACAAGTAGAACAACAACAACTTCGTAGAGTACGTTAAGCAAATAGGCAAAAGCTGAAATGAAATGTGCAGCAGGCAAATGAAGAAGCGAAAATGTGGAGCACAAACCGTGACAGAGATAGCGCTATAGTTATCAAGAGTAAGAGAGAGAGACGGAGAGCTGGCAGAGACAGTGTGAGCGAGATAGAGCGTGACTATGATATAGTGAAAGAGACATGTAAACAGACGTCAATAGTCGTTACTCCCAGTGCGCTGTGAAAATGAAAAGTCAGAAAATGCCCATTTGGTCAAATGAATGCGAAACGTATGAACGTGAGACGCAGCACACAAAACTCAACAGCAGCGACCAGCGCTCAATGCAGTTTGCCGTGCAGTTCACAGCAGCAGCAGTAGCAGTATTCAAGGCGCGGTATTCGAAATTGAATGAGCCTTGGACTACGCCGACAGCGCGACAATCCAACGGACATTTTTTTTCTTTTTTTTTTTTGCACTGTTCAGTTCAGCATGATTCAGTTCTGTTTCAGTTTCAATTCGACCGTCCGTCAATTTGTCCATTTGTCCACCCACTCAGCCACCCACTCAACTTGTTGACGAGAAGCGCGCTCAACTACCCTTCAGTGCAGTTCGTCAGTTCCGTTAGTTTAGTCTGTTGCTCAGCTGCAGAAACAGAAGCAGAAACAGAAACAGAGCTAGAAGCAGCGTAAAAGTCAGAGACAGAGTCAGATTCAGAGTCATAGTCAGAGTAAACGTCAGCGTCAACATTTTTTTTTACGGCAACGTCAGCGTCAGAGTGAGAAACTGTCTACTCAGCCCTCGACTCAACAGTGTCTCTCATTTCATTTCATTCATTTTGCCTTTGCCTTTGCCTTTGGCTTTGCATTCTGACTTCGACTGCCCAAAACAGACAGATGTTTGTCTAGTACGTTTGTGTTTTTGTATTTCTTTTTTTTTCATTTCTTTCAGTGTATATTCGTCGCGTAGTAAATATTTTTCATTTCGCTTTTTGTTGAGTGGTTTTTCTTTTTTTCCAGCCCCTCTGTGAGTGAGTGGTGGTGTGTGAGCGTAGTATTTTTCTTCACTGCTAGAACGCTGTGTCTCTCTGTCTGCTTTGAGCACAAACTCACTCACACACACACACACAATCACTCGCTCAGCTAGCGGTAAATGCTTCGCGCAGCGGCAGCACTGCATGCACACAGCACACAGCGTGCCGGTTGTGACGTCGCCGTTGCCGTCGCTGTCGTCCGCCCTGCCATGAAATTTTCTATCTCTGCTGCCGACCGTTCGCTTTGCTTTTGCCTCCCTTTAGACTATGTGCTGCTGTGTTGTTGTGTTATTGCTGACTGTTGCTTCTGCCTCTGCCTCTGCTCGCCCGCCACTGCTCACTGTTCACTGTCTACGTTTCGGTCTCTGCCTTAGCTGCTGTTGCTGTTGCTATTGCTCCGCTCCGTTCGCTGTCCTCTGCCGTCGCTCTGCCTCTCGCAGTTGTGCTCATTTTCAGTTGTATTTTTTCGAATTCAGTTGTGGCCCATCATTCCCTCTGCGCACGTCGCGCTGATCGCTAGCAGACGCTCCCGTTATTCAAAAATACGAATTTCATCAATCTCTCGCAACGATTCCATTTCGTCTCAGTTATTTTCGTTTATTAAACACTTGACGCAAAAGCTTTTTACTGCAAAGCCAAACAAAAAACGCAATAAATTTTCCAAAACTTATCGCATATATTGTGTGTGTCGCGTTATTATTGTGTGTGGTACGAAAACAACTACAACAAGAACAACAAGAATATTGTTTATAAAAAGTGCAAAGAAAAGTAAAGATAACCAAAAAAACAAATGGGTCGTCTGTTTCAATACAATCGTTTTGGCGCCACAGAAAGTGTGAATAAACTTAAAAAGGATACGACAAAGAATTCACAGTCTAAGGCAAAGATGGTAAGTTTTCAAAGAGTAGAATTGAAGAAAATTGAAGAATTATTGGAAATATTAAGAATTATTTATTGAGCACTCTAAAGATTAATATAATGCTTTGGAAATTTATGCATATGTAGAATTAATATAAGGAATAATTATAAGGAATTTTTATAGAGCAGAATTATGAAGAATTATGAGAGCAATAGAATTATAAAGAATTTGTAAAACAAATATAATACGTAAAGATTTTAAAAGGCTTACAAAGAATTTTGTAAATTTTGGATTTCGAAGAATTTGAACTAATTATTAAAATTTCATATAAAAATACAAAAAGATTTTTCACTTCAATTATAAAAGAAAAATCATCAAAAAAAAAACCCTTAGAGAACATTCAAAATCAAAGCTAATTGCATTAGAAATATGATATGAAAAGAAGCTTAAACTAATTTTGGAATCATATTACAAACACATTGACAATGTAATATGAAACCCATAAGAGAAGTCATCGAGCTACTGCAAACAATCATTAATTGAAACTACAAATTTTATTAAATAAATTTACATAATTTTATTTAAAATTTATGCAATTAAGCAAAAGCTTAAAAAAGTAGACAATATTTTTCCAAACCTTCTTAAAAGCATAGATAAAATTTGGAGTTTCCCTGCCCCCCTCGAACATAGTTTATATATGTTATGAATCTCGGCGCCCACAAGTTGCACCCACAAGCAGAAAACTCATTGATAATCTTTACAAATCCCACGTTGATAAACAATATGGTAAAACAAACAGCAAACAATAATCTAGTGGGAGGGATGTGACAAGGGATACGTTAGGAGGGGTTTGTGGCGGGGAAGAAAGGAAGGGAACTGCAACAAAATTCAAAACATGAAACGACAACAATTAAAATGATTTACGTGTTGTTGAGCGTAGAGTGGAGAGGAGATAGGAGATATGAGATAGAGAGAGATATGCTATATATATAGAGAGATAGAGAGAGAGAGAGAGAGAGAGAGAGAGAGAGAGAAAAGCAAACAAAACATAATAAAGTCGACTGTCGGCGTAAATCAGACAAACAGTAAATCAAATGCTATAATCAAATAAATATGATTTGCATAAAAACTAAATCAAACTGTGGAAAAACAACAAAAACTCAGTTCGCCCTACTCCAGCAGCATTACGGTTCATAGGAAAACCAAAATAAAAGCGAAGAGGAGATATAGAACTGCAGTGAGAAAAGTGCAGTGATTTTTTTTTTATTTATTTTCCTATATAAATCAAAGCGAAAATACGTCGCGATGTACGATATGTTGAACTTTATTTTTGTTCGTCTTATCGTTAGAGTAAACATTGGGAAATGTGGAAAAACATATGTTGTCCCCATAAAGATAATGATTGATTGAACTGAAATGCATTTAAGCATAGATACATCTGTTATTTGTATAAGATATATATATAGTATATATAAATATATTTATTTATGCATGTTTGATCATTGATAAGCGTTAAACTAATGTTCAAGCTCTATCTAACTATGGCGACGTCTGGCTGCCGTTATGTGGCGCTGAGAGCGACTGTGGAAGTTAAGCTGATGCCAAAAGCTGATTAGTTCAAATGCCTTAATTAAGCTTTTATTTTACCCCAAGCTACCTGAATTCTCTATACACACAGAGATAGACAAACACTTGACAGTAGCTGCTACAGCTTCTTGTACTAATCTCTTGTTTGACTCTTCAACAGATATGTATACCGAGCGCGTGTGAGAGTTGAGAGATTTTTGGTAGAATTCTGTATAACATTTTCTATGCTAGGCAATATCAAAATATTTGTTCAGTTTGATAAATGACAAAACGCTTGACAAGTCAAAAAAACAAAGTAGAAGTGAAAAAAACAAAGAAGAAATGAAAGATAGCTAGATAAATGGAAAAGATGTAAAGATTGAAAGAATGAAAGAATTCAAAAGTTTGTAATTTCAAACTGTTTGACAGTTTGCGTTTTGCCTTGTGCCTTCTGCAGCTTATAGATATATTTTTTTTTTTTTTTTGTAGTCTTTGCCTCTGCATTTTTTTTTTTTTGTAGTCTTTGCCTCTGCATTTATTTTTTTTGTCGTTATTTTTCCTCTTGTCATTTTTCACAAGAATTGACACTCGTCTCTATGGGCAGTTTTATCTTTCCGCTGCTGCTGCTGCTTCGTCTTCTTTCTCAATGATATTTTGATCTATGAAAATATTATTGTTCTAGCATTAGTTCCCTAAAGGATTGTATCTTCAGGATGTTTTGGGTGTGTCTTTACACTTTTGTTTTGACTTACTGCTCGCAGCGGGAATTTTATACAGCAGCCGCATCAAGTGACAAGATTTAAATGTCATTGTCAAAGATTATCTGCATTTAGTAGTCGTTGTCGTAGTGCATATCATATCTTTTATTATATAGTTAAGTTCAGTTAGAAATCTAAAGTGTGAACAGACAAAAGTAAATGTCATTGAACTTGCAGATCAAAGTCTTTATAGAACTGAATATCTACTGTATATATCTGTTATATATCTATTGCAACTTCTTAGCTAAGTACTTTGAGTCTTGTACTCTGCTCTATTTGTAGCGCCGCCTTGTCGGTATTTATATATATATATATCAAAGCTATTACGAAAATCCCTTAGATCTTTTTGAGACATAAGCCCAACCCCAAACATAATCTAAAACGTTTTATATGGCACGCCTATCCGGCATAAATCGTTCGTCACCTCACGCCGCTGCTGCGATTTCCACATGCCGTTTGCCGTCAGCATAGACGTTGCCGTCGCTGTTGCCGTTGCTGTTGCTGTTGCCGTTGCTGTTGCTGTTGCTAGCGCATCCGTTATCAGCAAAACGAAAAACAAAAAAAAAATATATATATATATATTTTTGTCTAAAAACATTTATTGGCAACTAAAGAAAAAAAATAGACATTAATGCTAAGAGCCAAGCTAGCACGAGAGTGTGTGAATGAGCGAGAGAAAGATAGGTTGCGTATGTTTAGAGTCGCTGACAAACGTTTTCAATTAATTTTGTTCGAATTTCACTTGAAGCAACAACAAATAGCAGCAGCAGCAGCAGAAATACTATACCTACAACAGCAAGGTCAAAACTATAAGGCAACAAAACTGCAGAGCAAAGTGCATATGCAACAGTGAGAAAGAGAGAGAGAGAGTGAGGTAGAGGGAGAGACAAGAGACACATCAAACAAAACTAATAAAGTTGTCATTGGAAAGACAAGCGCGCGAGTACGACTGCCATATGTCGCCAGGCTCTTGGCAGCAGGCAAGGAGAGAAAGCAGAGAGAGAAGCAGCGTTGCACACATATTGCGCAGATTAAAATCTAAAACAATTAAGTAAAAAAAAAAAAAAAGATAAACTTAAAATGTATTTTGCAAGCTAAGCGTGCGTGTCAGAGAGAGAGAGAGTGAAAGAGTGAGTAAGAGAGAGTATGAGTGTACAGCAGAGCAGAAAATTTCAAAGACAAAGCGCATTGACTGTTTGTGTCTTTTGGAGTCGCTTGAAGTTGAAATTGGAGTTGGAGTTGGAGTTGCTTCAACACCCTTGCTAAGTGGCAGAGAGCGACACACAGACAGACACACACAGACACATGCATATACATATATATAAAGAGTTATAGTATCAAGTTATATATATAGACAACTTGTACGTGTTTTTGTAGTCATAATTTCATGTTCTAAATTTATATCAAATCTTAGGCTTTTAGTTCTCTCTCTTCGACACAGCAAACGATTAGCCATAAGCATTGAGTGTGCTAAGCATTTAAAATGACTTTCAAGGGCAAATGATTAATGCAAATATATGCAGCAAACATATGTAAACTACTATATATATACTACTATATATATACTACTATATATATACTACTATATATATATCTGCATATATTTGTATCTGTATCTTTAGTAATTTTGATGGAATTTTTGATTTCTAAGTAGTTTTCCCCTATTTGTATATGAAAATTAATTACGTTTTGCTTTTAAGTGCATTTTCATTGCATTGCAAGAGTTGAACAGATGAAATACTAATATTATAATATTATGGAAAAGTCAAAATGTAAAGTGGCAACTGCAGCAACTGATGGTGCATGGCTAGGCACACACTTTGCTTTCTCGTTAAGATTTATGAGCAATATGCAACGGCAATAGCAAAGGCAGCAACGGCAGCAACAGCAGCAACAGCAGCTACGGCCACTGCAACAACAGCAGCAGCATCTGCGGCCACTGCAACAACAGCAGCAGCTAATGTGCAACGGCAATGTGCAATGGCAACGTGCAATGGCAATGTGCAACGGCAACTTGGCGGCAAACACTGCTGCAAATTGATGAGCATAATTAAATGCCTGGCGACGGCTTCTGCTTCATCGTCATCGTCGTCGGCGGCGGCATCAGCGCATTGGCATGCATTGTTGTTTTAAAATTTATGCTTCATATTGTACTCCATAATCTTCACAATGCCCCACTCCTCCTACTACTACTACTACTACTTGCAACAATTGAACATTGCCCCGTCGTTTCGTTTCTTTATTTTTTTGTTTAGATGCAAAGCTAAAGATATTTAAAGTGCAATGAACTTGTCTGTCGACAGTTTATAGCTGATAAAGATGATGTATGAGTTAACTATATAAACTATATGTATATGTAGCATAAATAGTGGTTTATATATTGGGCTTAAAACTAGACTAGATTTGTAGCTCTAAAAAAAAAAGGTTTTTTTTTCTTTTTTTTTTTGTAGTAGTTTTTTTCATGCTTTTCAAAGTGTCTAGTCAAAGGCTACAAAGCTGCTCTCTCGCTTTCGCTCTCTCTTTTTCTTTCTCTCTCTCTTTCTCTCTCTCTTTGTCTTTCGAACATGCCTGCACTTTATAATGCAAACAAAATCCTTGTGGAAGCCATATGAAACGCAACAACTTTGCAAAGCACATGACGAGCTGTTGATAACGATGTTGTTGCCAGTACTTCAACTTCTTCTTCTTGTTGTTGTTGCTGTTGTTATTCTACTTCTTCTTCTTGTTGCTGTTACTGTTGTCAGTTGTACATTGTTGTTGATGGCTAGACGTAAGCCAGCTAAAAACTATTTTGTTGCCTGTCCATTGGCTGCCTGGCGGCTGTTTTGTTGATTAGTAGTTCAAGGCATATTGCAGAGAGTGTGGCAGTGGCAGTCGCTGTGGCAGTGGCAGTCGCTGTGGCAGTGGCAGTCGCTGTGGCAGTGGCAGAGAGATATGCGGGTGACTATGGCTTTGCCTTGTTGAAAAGCTTTGCTCTTTTATATGCAGATATATATGTATATATATATTTTTTTTCTTTTTGCATATTTGTTGTGCATTACATTTGCAACGGCCATCATGGCATGTGGCATGAGCAACAACAACAAAAATTTTTATATTGAGTCGAGCGTAAAAATAACAATGCAGACGCGCAGACGGCATGAAAATAAGTGAAATTGTTGTTTACTCAAAATAAAAGAAACGACGGGGCAATGTTCAATTGTTGCAAGTAGTAGTAGTAGTAGTAGGAGGAGTGGGGCATTGTGAAGATTATGGAGTACAATATGAAGCATAAATTACAACAATGCATGCAATGCGCTGATGCCGCCGCCGACGACGATGACGATGAAGCAGAAGCCGTCGCCAGGCATTTAATTATGCTCATCAATTTGCAGCAGTGTTTGCCGCCAAGTTGCCGTTGCACATTGCCATTGCACGTTGCCATTGCACATTGCCGTTGCACATTAGCTGCTGCTGTTGTTGCAGTGGCCGCAGATGCTGCTGCTGTTGTTGCAGTGGCCGTAGCTGCTGTTGCTGCTGTTGCTGCCGTTGCTGCCTTTGCTATTGCCGTTGCATATTGCTCATAAATCTTAACGAGAAAGCAAAGTGTGTGCCTAGCCATGCACCATCAGTTGCTGCAGTTGCCACTTTACATTTTGACTTTTCCATAATATTATAATATTAGTATTTCATCTGTTCAACTCTTGCAATGCAATGAAAATGCACTTAAAAGCAAAACGTAATTAATTTTCATATACAAATAGGGGAAAACTACTTAGAAATCAAAAATTCCATCAAAATTACTAAAGATACAGATACAAATATATGCAGATATATATATAGTAGTATATATATAGTAGTATATATATAGTAGTATATATATAGTAGTTTACATATGTTTGCTGCATATATTTGCATTAATCATTTGCCCTTGAAAGTCATTTTAAATGCTTAGCACACTCAATGCTTATGGCTAATCGTTTGCTGTGTCGAAGAGAGAGAACTAAAAGCCTAAGATTTGATATAAATTTAGAACATGAAATTATGACTACAAAAACACGTACAAGTTGTCTATATATATAACTTGATACTATAACTCTTTATATATATGTATATGCATGTGTCTGTGTGTGTCTGTCTGTGTGTCGCTCTCTGCCACTTAGCAAGGGTGTTGAAGCAACTCCAACTCCAACTCCAATTTCAACTTCAAGCGACTCCAAAAGACACAAACAGTCAATGCGCTTTGTCTTTGAAATTTTGCTGCTGCTGCTGCTACACTTCATCTCTCTCTTACTCACTCTTTCACTCTCTCTCTCTCGACACGCACGCTTAGCTTGCAAAATACATTTTAAGTTTATCTTTTTTTTTTTTTTTACTTAATTGTTTTAGATTTTAATCTGCGCAATATGTGTGCAACGCTGCTTCTCTCTCTGCTTTCTCTCCTTGCCTGCTGCCAAGAGCCTGGCGACATATGGCAGTCGTACTCGCGCGCTTGTCTTTCCAATGACAACTTTATTAGTTTTGTTTGATGTGTCTCTTGTCTCTCCCTCTACCTCACTCTCTCTCTCTTTCTCACTGTTGCATATGCACTTTGTCTGCAGTTTTGTTGCCTTATCGTTTTGACCTGCTGTTGTCGCTGTCGCTGTTACTGCTGCTGCTGCTGCTGCTGCTATTTGTTGTTGCTTCAAGTGAAATTCGAACAAAATTAATTGAAAACGTTTGTCAGCGACTCTAAACATACGCAACCTATCTTTCTCTCGCTCATTCACACACTCTCGTGCTAGCTCACTCTAGCATTAATGTCTATTTTTTTCTTTAGTTGCCAATAAATGTTTTTAGACAAAAATATATATATATATATTTTTTTTTTGTTTTTCGTTTTGCTGATAACGGATGCGCTAGCAACAACAACGGCAACAGCAACAGCAACAGCAACGGCAACAGCAACAGCAACGGCAACAGCGACGGCAACGTCTATGCTGACGGCAAACGGCATGTGGAAATCGCAGCAGCGGCGTGAGGTGACGAACGATTTATGCCGGATAGGCGTGCCATATAAAACGTTTTAGATTATGTTTGGGGTTGGGCTTATGTCTCAAAAAGATCTAAGGGATTTTCGTAATAGCTTTGATATATATATATATAAATACCGACAAGGCGGCGCTACAAATAGAGCAGAGTACAAGACTCAAAGTACTTAGCTAAGAAGTTGCAATAGATATATAACAGATATATACAGTAGATATTCAGTTCTATAAAGACTTTGATCTGCAAGTTCAATGACATTTACTTTTGTCTGTTCACACTTTAGATTTCTAACTGAACTTAACTATATAATAAAAGATATGATATGCACTACGACAACGACTACTAAATGCAGATAATCTTTGACAATGACATTTAAATCTTGTCACTTGATGCGGCTGCTGTATAAAATTCCCGCTGCGAGCAGTAAGTCAAAACAAAAGTGTAAAGACACACCCAAAACATCCTGAAGATACAATCCTTTAGGGAACTAATGCTAGAACAATAATATTTTCATAGATCAAAATATCATTGAGAAAGAAGACGAAGCAGCAGCAGCAGCGGAAAGATAAAACTGCCCATAGAGACGAGTGTCAATTCTTGTGAAAAATGACAAGAGGAAAAATAACGACAAAAAAAATAAATGCAGAGGCAAAGACTACAAAAAAAAAATGCAGAGGCAAAGACTACAAAAAAAAAAAAAAAATATATCTATAAGCTGCAGAAGGCACAAGGCAAAACGCAAACTGTCAAACAGTTTGAAATTACAAACTTTTGAATTCTTTCATTCTTTCAATCTTTACATCTTTTCCATTTATCTAGCTATCTTTCATTTCTTCTTTGTTTTTTTCACTTCTACTTTGTTTTTTTGACTTGTCAAGCGTTTTGTCATTTATCAAACTGAACAAATATTTTGATATTGCCTAGCATAGAAAATGTTATACAGAATTCTACCAAAAATCTCTCAACTCTCACACGCGCTCGGTATACATATCTGTTGAAGAGTCAAACAAGAGATTAGTACAAGAAGCTGTAGCAGCTACTGTCAAGTGTTTGTCTATCTCTGTGTGTATAGAGAATTCAGGTAGCTTGGGGTAAAATAAAAGCTTAATTAAGGCATTTGAACTAATCAGCTTTTGGCATCAGCTTAACTTCCACAGTCGCTCTCAGCGCCACATAACGGCAGCCAGACGTCGCCATAGTTAGATAGAGCTTGAACATTAGTTTAACGCTTATCAATGATCAAACATGCATAAATAAATATATTTATATATACTATATATATATCTTATACAAATAACAGATGTATCTATGCTTAAATGCATTTCAGTTCAATCAATCATTATCTTTATGGGGACAACATATGTTTTTCCACATTTCCCAATGTTTACTCTAACGATAAGACGAACGAAAAATAAAGTTCAACATATCGTACAGCGCGACGTATTTTCGCTTTGATTTATATAGGAAAATAAATATAAAAAAAAATCACTGCACTTTTCTCACTGCAGTTCTCTATCTCTTCTCTTTTATTTTGGTTTTCCTATGACCCGTAATGCTGCGGGAGTAGGGCGAACTGAGTTTTTGTTGTTTTTCCACAGTTTGATTTAGTTTTTATGCAAATCATATTTATTTGATTATAGCATTTGATTTACTGTTTGTCTGATTTACGCCGACAGTCGACTTTATTATGTTTTGTTTGCTTTTCTCTCTCTCTCTATATATATAGCATATCTCTCTCTATCTCATATCTCCTATCTTCTCCACTCTACGCTCAACAACACGTAAATCATTTTAATTGTTGTCGTTTCATGTTTTGAATTTTGTTGCAGTTCCCTTCCTTTCTTCCCCGCCACAATCCCCTTACTAACGTATCCCTTGTCACATCCCTCCCACTAGATTATTGTTTGCTGTTTGTTTTACCATATTGTTTATCAACGTGGGATTTGTAAAGATTATCAATGAGTTTTCTGCTTGTGGGTGCAACTTGTGGGCGCCGAGATTCATAACATATATAAACTATGTTTTCGAGGGGGGCAGGGAAACTCCAAATTTTATCTATGCTTTTAAGAAGGTGTAGAAAAGTATTGTCTACTTTTTCAAACTTTTGCTTAATTGCATAAATTTTAAATAAAATTATGGAAATTTATTTAATAAAATTTGTAGTTTCAATTAATGTTTGTTAGCAGTAGCTCGATGACTTCTCTTACGGGTTTCATATTACATTGTCAATGTGTTTGTAATATGATTCCAAAATTAGTTTAAGCTTCTTTTCATATCATATTTCTAATGCAATTAGCTTTGATTTTGAATGTTCTCTAAGGGTTTTTTTTTTTTGATGATTTTTCTTTTATAATTGAAGTGAAAAATCTTTTTATATGAAATTTTAATAATTAGTTCAAATTCTTCGAAATCCAAAATTTACAAAATTCTTTGTAAGCCTTTTAAAATCTTTACGTATTATATTTGTTTTACAAGTTCTTTATAATTCTTTTGCTCTCATAATTCTTCATAATTCTGCTCTATAAAAATTCCTTATAATTTATTAATTCTACATATGCATAAATTTCCAAAGCATTATATTAATCTTTAGAGTGCTCAATAAATAATTCTTAATATTTCCAATAATTCTTTAATTTTCTTCAATTCTACTCTTTGAAAACTTACCATCTTTGCCTTAGACTGTGAATTCTTTGTCGTATCCTTTTTAAGTTTATTCACACTTTCTGTGGCGCCAAAACGATTGTATTGAAACAGACGACCCATTTTTTTTGTTTTTTTGGTTATCTTTACTTTTCTTTGCACTTTTTATAAACAATATTCTTGTTGTTCTTGTTGTAGTTGTTTTTGTACCACACACAATAATAACGCGACACACACAATATATGCGATAAGTTTTCGAAAATTTATTGCGTTTTTTGTTTGGTTTTGCAGTAAAAAGCTTTTGCGTCAAGTGTTTAATAAACGAAAATAACTGAGACGAAATGGAATCGTTGCGAGAGATTGATGAAATTCGTATTTTTGAATAACGGAAGCTCTGCTAACGATCAGCGCGACGTGCGCAGAGGGAATGATGGGCCACAACTGAATTCGAAAAAATACAACTGAAAATGAGCACAACTGCGAGAGGCAGAGCGACGGCAGAGGACAGCGAACGGAGCGGAGCAATAGCAACAGCAACAGCAACAGCAACAGCAGCTAAGGCAGAGACCGAAACGCAGACAGTGAACAGTGAGCAGTGAGCAGAGGCAGAGCTAGAGGCAGAGGCAGAAGCAACAGTCAGCAATAACACAACAACACAGCAGCACATAGTCTAAAGGGAGGCAAAAGCAAAGCGAACGGTCGGCAGCAGAGATAGAAAATTTCATGGCAGGGCGGACGACAGCGACGGCAACGGCGACGTCACAACCGGCACGCTGTGTGCTGTGTGCATGCAGTGCTGCCGCTGCGCGAAGCATTTACCGCTAGCTGAGCGAGTGATTGTGTGTGTGTGTGAGTGAGTTTGTGCTCAAAGCAGACAGAGAGACACAGCGTTCTAGCAGTGAAGAAAAATACTACGCTACAACACACTCACTCACAGAGGGGCTGGAAAAAAAGAAAAACCACTCAACAAAAAGCGAAATGAAAAATATTTACTACGCGACGAATATACACTGAAAGAAATGAAAAAAAAAGAAATACAAAAACACAAACGTACTAGACAAACATCTGTCTGTTTTGGGCAGTCGAAGTCAGAATGCAAAGCCAAAGGCAAAGGCAAAGGCAAAATGAATGAAATGAAATGAGAGACACTGTTGAGTCGAGGGCTGAGTAGACAGTTTCTCACTCTGACGCTGACGTTGCCGTTGCTGTTGCTGTTGACGCTGACGTTTACTCTGACTATGACTCTGAATCTGACTCTGTCTCTGACTTTTACGCTGCTTCTAGCTCTGTTTCTGTTTCTGCTTCTGTTTCTGCAGCTGAGCAACAGACTAAACTAACGGAACTGACGAACTGCACTGAAGGGTAGTTGAGCGCGCTTCTCGTCAACAAGTTGAGTGGGTGGCTGAGTGGGTGGACAAATGGACAAATTGACGGACGGTCGAATTGAAACTGAAACAGAACTGAATCATGCTGAACTGAACAGTGCAAAAAAAAAAAAGAAAAAAAATGTCCGTTGGATTGTCGCGCTGTCGGCGTAGTCCAAGGCTCATTCAATTTCGAATACCGCGCCTTGAATACTGCTACTGCTGCTGCTGTGAACTGCACGGCAAACTGCATTGAGCGCTGGTCGCTGCTGTTGAGTTTTGTGTGCTGCGTCTCACGTTCATACGTTTCGCATTCATTTGACCAAATGGGCATTTTCTGACTTTTCATTTTCACAGCGCACTGGGAGTAACGACTATTGACGTCTGTTTACATGTCTCTTTCACTATATCATAGTCACGCTCTATCTCGCTCACACTGTCTCTGCCAGCTCTCCGTCTCTCTCTCTTACTCTTGATAACTATAGCGCTATCTCTGTCACGGTTTGTGCTCCACATTTTCGCTTCTTCATTTGCCTGCTGCACATTTCATTTCAGCTTTTGCCTATTTGCTTAACGTACTCTACGAAGTTGTTGTTGTTCTACTTGTTGTTGTTGTTGTTGTCCTGGCATCAAAATCGCTGTGCCACCCACATGGAAACGCTGCATCATCGTTTTCCTGCCACACAAACAATTTTTTTTTTCTTGCGCTTTTAGTTCATTTTTTTTTATATTTTTTTTTCTTCCTCGAGCATAAAATAAACACAAAAACTTTGCAATCTCATTCAGTAGCAAGGATGCTTTTTGGGTCTCTGCATCTCACTCTACCTTGCCTTATCGCTGTCTCACTCACTCGCGCTTTTGCGTCTGCCAACTTTAGCGTTTCATTTGCACACAGTCTGCCGCACCTTGCCTCTGCCTCAGCTGCTGCTAGCTGCTTGCTACTTCTCGTGCTGCATGTGTCCGTAATTATCATTATCCTTTTGCTGCTCGTTTTGTGCTTTTCATTTCGCTGTTTATACGGCCAACTATGGCACTTTAATTGAAGTCAATTTTTTCTACTTTGTGGCTTCGTTTGCTGCTACTGCTGCTTGTGGCAACTTTGGATATGTCTGCAACTTCAACTTCAACTCCAAAAAATTAACAACAAAACAACAACAATTTTGTTGCAAAGTCTATGGCGTCATTTTCATTGAAAATTATTCTGCAACTTATTAACACCTCCGGAAATTATGAGTTTTCTGCTCCCGTTGCTGTGTGGCATTCAACATTTTTTTTTTTTTTTTTTTGGTGGCTTGTTTACGAGCTTGCCACATTTTTAATTGAGTTGCCATCAACTAGAGATGCTTTAGCATGCCTGCTGCATGCTGCTTGCAACTGTCTGTTGCCTGTCTCTCATTCTCTCTCTTTACATTTTCTCTGTTTCGTTCATTGCTCAGTTTCAGCTTCAGTTTCAGCTTGAGCTGAGCTTTCCCTTTGTTGCCTTAATTAGCTCAACGAAATGGCTAAAAGGACTTGGCCATGGCTATGACTATGGCTCTGGACAGCACAGCACTTTGCATACACGCTGTAAACGTTGTGGTTTCTCTCTCTCTCTCTCTCTTTCTCTGCTGCTCTGCTCTGTTCTGCGGCAGAGGATGCACTTAATTGAAACAGTTTGTTCGCCAAAGTGTACACAAAAAATGAGCACAAAGGGGAATTGATGTTAAAGCTTGCCAACTTCTTAATAAGTTGCAACTCTTCAAGCACTGGCAAAATATATGTTGAATATGCTGCAACTATACGGACTATACGGGATACGGCATACCGCATACGGGAATGCATTAAGGCAAAGATGTGCATCTATGTATTGTATATACGTGTCTGAGCAAGGTGAAAGTGCAATTTTGTGGCAAGCAAACAGCTGTGTAAATTTCTATATATATTATTTTAATTTTATATTAATTTTTATACCCTGTACCCATTGAAAATGGGTAAAAAAGGGTATATTAAGTTTGTGCAAATGTGCGTAACGGGCAGAAGGAAGCGTGGCAGACCCCATAAAGTATATATATTCTGACTCAGGATCAATAGCCGAGTCCGTCTGTCTGTCCGTCTGTCTGTTTGAACGCAAAGAACTTCTAAACTATAAGAGCTAGAGACACCTAAATTTGGTATGTAGGTTCCCATATAGCGTCATTCGATCGAGTTTATTTCAAACTTTGGATGCCACGCCCCGTTCGCCCACAATACGCCAAAAACATTTTGACGCTTCATATCTAATCTTTTATGAGCACTAGAGTCTTGTAATTTGGAAGGGAACATTTAAGCAGCAATATAAAACAGTCCTGAAAAAATGGTATCGATTGATTAAGAAACAATAAAGTTATTAAACAATTAATTTTCACAAAATATACGTTAACTTAGCGTGGGCAAGCATGCGTCATCAAGAGCTGTCCATGTGTACATATACAAACCCGCACACATACACATGTATGTAAATGTATCACTGTGTGCAGACTTACTGCAAGTAAAAAGCGCAAACTTGTGGATGATGGAAGGAGAGGATGGGAGAATGCTGATCAGAAAGCGAATACATACACACACGTGCACGAAAGAGAATAGGACAGCAAGTGTGAACAAGGCGAGTGCATATATACATACATACATATATATTTATGAGAGTGAATATGTATGTTTGTATACAACTTTAAACGGTCAAATTTGTTGTTCGAAAAGGGATGAGGTGGGACAGTGCAAATCATACATTGTTTTTGCTTTGCACAAGATAATGATGCGTTCGCAGAATAACGTATCACGAACAATATACATACATACATACATAAATACATGTACATAAAATAAATAAATAATGCCAATGTACACACAACGACAAATTTGTTAATCTGTAACGGGAAGGGAGAGAGAATGCTGATCAGAAAACGAATACGAAGGAATAGGTCAGCAAGTGTGAACAAGGCGAGTGCCAAGCACTCTCATTATTTCTTAAGGTTTGTATGCATATGTACATACATACATACATATCTATATACATACATATGTATTTATGAGAGTGAAAATATGGACGCTGGCGAGCATCATCACGAGCTGTCTCTGTGTACATATACAAACCCGCACACACACATGCACGCAACGAGCATGTTGCGAGAGAGCGTGTAGCTTGTGGTCTAATTTTTCAAATAAAAACAGTAAAAAGCGCAAACTTGTGGATGAGGGAAGAAGAGGATGGGAGAATGCTGATCAGAAAGAGAATACATAATGCAAAATGCATAAGAATTATAGAAATTCTCTTATTGATAAAGAATAAGGAGAAAAGAGTGCAGAGCTAGGGCAGATTAGTGCGTGTGAAAGTGTCAAAGTCAATGTCAATTTAGACACAGTGGCTTACAATTTATTTAACCAGCACCTTTAAAAATTTTTTTAGCATATATTAAATTGAAATTAAAAGAGAAATGAAAAATATGTAAATGCAATCTGTAAGTCTTATGTTTTTTTTTTTTAGATTATTAATATTATTAAAATTTCATTGTCAAAATATATTCTTGTCACAGTGTACTTTGCTGCTTAGCGAAAAATCTGTTGCAACGGTAGTTTCTTTTTCTATGCTTTAGTCATTGTTTTCGCTGTATATTATATTATTGTATACACATGCATACATACATATGTATGTACACTTGTGTAAATCATTACGTTTCTTAATAATGAAAGATTTGTCTTATGTATAACAATAATTTATACAAATACATACATACATACATATGTATGTACATGTATTTATTTAAAAATAAATTTAAAATATTTGTATAGGTGGGAGAAGGATTGTTCTCGATTTCTACAGCTCACTTTATGCCATAATCTAGCTCTAGTTTTACATTTTATTTAAATTGATTTAGCCTTTGATTTCGTACTATCTATCTAGATCACTTTCTGTCTCTGTCTCTCTATATCTTTCTTTATATATATTTTTCGATGTCATTTCAGCAAATATTTTATTTAATTAATTTTGATCTAGCTTGCGATTTCATTAGTTCTATTTACTTTTCTCACTTTACCTCTCGGTTTCTCTCTCTATATCTCTGTCTATATCTTCTACGATCTTTATACTCACTTTATATCTACATATGTATGTATATCTATTACCAAATATTTTTCTCTATTTAGCTTCACTTCCAATCATCCAATCACTTTCATCTCTCTGCACACTCTTCATTTTACCTTTCTACTATATACATACTATATATCAAAATCTAAATCCATTTTATGTTTACTCTACATATCTCAGTACTTGTCTCTCTCTCTCTCTCTCTCCCACTATTCATCTCTCTTAAGCTCTTTTTCGCTACTTTTCATTGCTAGCAGCTGTTACCAAAAAAAAAGAGAAAAGAGAAAAAAAATTATCATGACTGATAGCTGATATCGCATAATATGCAGGTTCTATATACTGTAATTCCAGACTAAACCTCTTTTAGCTTATTATTAATCCATTTTATTGCTGCCGTTCAGCAAAACCGACAAAAAAAAAACCATAGAAATAATAAAATGTAACATAAAAAGCAACAAATTGGGGTAAGTTTTTGCACTGAGCCAAATTCATAATAATATTACCCATATTTTGCACCCTATAGTAGTAATTTTTTATATATAAACGCAACGCCCTCCCACAAGCCCACATAAATTTCACCTCCTATGCTATGAGCCCCCCGACTACTATACTTGGTGAGCAAACAATGGGAAATAATCAATGATAACTTGCATTTAACGAAATATGCTTTTAAATCTTTATATCTATCTCACTCGCACACTTTCTCTCTTTCTCTCACTCTTATACTCATTGTGCGCTAGAAATCTCAGCTTATAATTAGATTATAACATTAATAAGTCGCTTGAACAAATGTTCAAAATTTACCAGGCAACAGTCACAGCAGGATAATTTCCATTGCTGCTGCTGTTGCTTGCTTTCAATTTTTTGGCAACAGTTGCGAAAATTGAATTTTTGTTGTATGGCTTTTAATATATTGCAGCTATCAATGGTAGATGAATAGCAGCAGCAGCAACGTTTCACGACACTCTCAAGTGTCATTCATAAATCAAATGCAACCCCGTTGCAAAGAGTTTAGTGAACTATACAAAGGACACTTGCTGCTACAATGCTTGCTTGCTTGCTTGCTGCGTCTAAGTCTCGTCTCGTCTCGTCTGCGCATTTATTGTATTGTTGTTCTATTGTACCTCATGTGGCAAATTCAATTTCATTATGCCAAAAGCTTTTTACATTTCGTTTTTTTTTTCATTTTCATTTTCATTTGCTTTTCAATTTTCCTTGCGTTGCTTTTCATTGATTTTGACCTTTTTAACGTTGATTTTGTCAAATTGTTTGTGCCACAGATACAATTGCATTAAATTTTCTTTTATTTTATGCATTTGATTTTTCATTTGCACAGCTGTACTAAGTAGTTTTTCACCACCCCCTGAAGTCTGCCCTTGCTGTGTTCTTGCCCCTTATCACTTCTCATTGTTAATGTTTGTCAATTATTTGCAGTAATTTGCAATATTTCTAAACGCTTTCATTGCCAAAAACGATTGTTTTTCCTACCCTAAATTGTTTTTAATGGCCATTTGCACTTACATGCAATACTTTCAGCAAGTTTTTCCACCTCTCACTCACTCTTTGCCTGCCTCGACTTGGACTAATGGCTTCATCATGAACATTTCATGGCACAGTCTGTCAATCTGTCTGTCTATCTGTGGGGCAGCAATAAATGGCCTACAAGCACTTTTCATGTGCTTTTGTGGTTGCTCTTCTTCTTCTCTTGCTGTTGCTGCTTCTTCTTCTTCATTTTACTTTTTTTTTGTTTAATTTATGACCGACAAATAAATGTTATTTATTTTGGCTTTTAAAATCGAAATCGATTTATATCGATTCCACTTGTAACTTTAGAACATCAATAGCGACAATTCTCGCAGTCTCTCTCTCTCTCTCTCTCTCTCTCTCTTTCTCTCTCTAGCTGTGTGTGTAAACTATGCTGGAAATTAATTTTCCCATCGTTGTGGCATCATCATTAAGCGGCTCGCCAGGGATGCTGCAAGTGTTAAAAATGTTGTTAATTCTTTTCTTTCTTTCTTTAACAACAAAATTTGTTTAGTAAAAAGTCATAAAAAAAATGTAAAAAAATGCCCAATGGCCAAAATTTGAAAAGATTTACAAGTTCCCAAAATCAAAAAAAAAAATACATAGAGAAATACAGAGAAATTTAGACTTGTATCATTCGCTATTCATTGAGAAAATTGCCTGCGGTGTCTTTGTGCTATGTTTCTATTCTTTATACCCGGCAAACAATAAATTGAAGTATATCAGTTTTATATGTATGAGTTTGAAGTAGACCCTAGCTATGACTATAAATTATTGCCTGGAGAACCTTGGACTACGAGTAGCTGCTAGTCAGTCATAGGCGCTGCTATAAGTTTTGCTGTCTTTTTGTTTAATATTTTCTGGTATTTTATTTCCAATACTTTCAAGTGTCTATAACAATTATATTCTTATAAATGATTTGTTGGGGTGGTCTGTTCTCTTCTTCTTCTCTCTTTTCTTGTTGTGGTTCTCTTGTTCTTTTCAAAATTATTTCTTAATCCTTCATTTCATATGTAATCGCTGCTGATAATAAAATACTTTGAATACTTGAAAAAAAATGATGTGTGAAACTATTAAAAATTTTTAGTATAATTTTTCCCGGCTTTATTTCTTAAATCGTTGCATTGCACTGTCAAAGCCTTTAGGGGCAATGAAACCGCATAGTGTTTTTTTTTTAATAATATTTAAACATGTATTTGAACATTTTTATAGATAGTTTAACTCATCATTGCGGTATCTCTATCTCTCTCTATCTTTCTGCCTGATGGCAGCTAGTTTCAAATTTTCATTTTTTGAATTTTTAGTTTATTGCTTGCGGCAAGTTCAACAGATTTTTAATTGCTGCACTGTGCGCGTTGCGTTTATGTTTTTCAATGTTTTTTTTCTCCGTTTTTCTGTTCCATTTCCATTTGAATTTCTGTTTCTGTTTTTCATGTATGTTTTTGGCCATTAAGCACCGCCTTATATCATAAATCATTTTGGGGGAGCTCGCCATCATAGTTTGGAAAATTGAAGTTTAGAGTTTGGGGCGTGCATATTTTGAATAATTTTACATATATTTTTTTCTTCTTTTTTTCTTTCTTTTTCTGGATTGTTATACCCTGCAGTAGGCATATAGCTTGTAAAAAAAAGACAGCTGTAGGCGTGGCTGAGAGCTAGAGTTAACTATTTGAAGTTCTTGTTTTTGAAGCTGCCCCTGTCTGCTTTTTCTTTATCTCTTTGCTAGCTGTCTTTCGGATATTTTGATGTCTACTATAACTTGTCTAAATTGTTTATGTTTTGAAAAACAATAATTAAATAAATAAATAAAAAAACAAACAAATTTTTTTTATAGTTTTTTTTTTTTTCATTTTAGTTGCTTGTACTTATCTTATGTTGTGAGCATTAACTTGTCTTCTGCTCAAATCCAAAATTTTTGAAAAGTTGAAGACCTTTCATATTCGACAATTCTTTTTATCAATAAGTCATTTATCAATAAAAAAAAAAAAATGTAATATTTTCTTTTGCTTTTTTTCGATATTTTTCCCATCACAATGTTTTATGTGAGGGGCGTGTAAGCGCCCCAAAAATTCTAAGAGCTTCAGTTTTGTTATGTTATGTTTATGTTGTTCAACGTTTGCATTTGAATTTCTCACACGTTTCATTATGTTACATATCTTAAGTTGCGTTTTCTATTTGTATTCCCCTAGTTTTTTTTTCTGTTCTGTTTCTTCTTCTCGATAACCGCCCACATTAACAAGAACTTTGTCGATTTGAAGCAAACGTTTCATTTTTATCCAGCGGCATAAACAATTATTTGATGCATAAATTAAACTTCAACTTCATACTCTGAGCCGAATTGTAGCTCGAGCTTGAGTTGAATAACTAATTTCCTGTGGGGCAATTACTAAAAAAAAAGAAAATAAAGAACTAACTATCGAAATGCACATGCATAGAAAATTAGATGTGCATCTACACACTGCACGTTTCTTCATTAATTTCTCAACAATTTCCACAAGTCGCAGTGCATTTAATTTAAGGCAAAACGTTTTTATGCACAGCAAATGAATTTTCTAGCATTTTTTTTTGACTGTTGCCTTTTGCTTTGGTTTTTTTTTGTTAATGCCATGCATGATACATTTAATCGCTGGAAAAACCTTAATAGAATAAAAAAAACAACAACAACAACAACAATGAAAATAAACGTGACAAAATGCGAGCTCGAAACGCAGATATGAGAAACCACAAAGCGAGAAGCAAGAGCTGCAAGCTATGAGTAGCGCGAAGTGGTTTGATAAGGTGAAACACGCATAGATCGTTGCATTTAATGCAGTTACAGCAGGGTTTTAGGGTTTCAGGGTTCTGCTCTCTAGAGGTATAAATGATAGACTCTAGTGCTATCTCTTTCGCTCACTGTTTGTGGCTGGAGGCAGAGTTTTGTGCCTTTTATTTACGTTTCCACTTCAAAAAGACAAATAAATCGTAATTGGCGTACGGAGGGGTTTGTTTTTTGTTTTTTTTTATACATATAATATTATATAGTACTCGATGTGTATATAGCATTGAGTGTGCCGCATCGTGTTGTATTTTATTTTCATGCTCATTAAATGTAGGAAAAAAAAAACTAAGCAGAACCAGTATCAGACAATAATCAAAATGAAAATGAAAATGAAAAATTCGTAGCGTGAAAATACATAGAGCTAACAGACACACACTATGGCGTTTGCGGTTGTCTTTCTTCTACTTGTTTTTATTGTTGTTGTTGTTGTTTGTTACTACTATTGTTATTTGTGCGGAACGGAAATGCGATGGGTTATCAGTAGAGTAAAAATCTGTATCTCTATCTCTATCTCGAGTAGCGATAGGAACCTTTTTCCGTATACTTGCAGTAGGTGCCGCTTGCTACTTTACTTAGCATTGTTTTCGAGTGCTGCAAGATTTCGCCTGCGATAGGTATACCGTAGAGTGCGAAACAGCTGCCAAAAATCACAGGGAGTAAAAGCAGAAATTGCTTGATAAATCTATGCATAAAATATTTATTATCAAAGTTTTTGTCATAGAATTCTACGGGCATTGTCTACAAAATCTTGTTACATGCCTCACACTTAGTGCTTGCTTGGAAGTCATTTTATCTATCGTCTCATTGCTCTGTTGGCTCATTAGTTGACATACAGAGTGCCTACAAAATGTATATATGTGTATATCTTCAGTGCCTTAGTGACCCATTTTGAGTCATGTTCCTTGGAGCTAAAGCCCTTAAGATTAATGAACTACAAAAGATGCACACAAATCATATGTAATAGCTGCAAGGCAAAGGGAGATGGTAATGGAGACTAAAACTGAGACGTAGGCATAGGCTGAGCTACAGACAGAGACAGTGGCAATGATACACAGGACATCTGAGCCTTTTTGGTGTCTGGAACAAATGTGTGACAATTTCTCAAAGTAAAATGTGTTAGTAGCGCTGGCAGGCAACGCCTCTTGCAGCATTGCTCGGCGACTCCTACTACTTGCTTTGTGCTGTTAGGTGTCACGGCCAAGTGACAATGTCACACTTGCTGCTTAAACATATAAAAAATATGCCAGATATGTAGACGACATACACCACGCAGCACACACACATAGACATAAACATAGACACAGATACAGACAAGCGACTCCTGTTGCCGCATCCTGTTGAAGGTGCAGATGAAAAACAACGGCGCCGTGGCGTGGCATGCTACGTGTGTGTCTCGTCAGCATAATCAGAAGATGAAGACATGTGCATTGTGGCACTCAGCAGGCAATCTTACAATTTCCTCATCTACAGTTCGCTCGTTATCCTTTTTTTTTTTCCGCTGAAACTATAGTCTGAAGTCTGAAGGTTTTCTGTTTTTTTATTTTTATTTTTATTTTGGCTTGTCTGTAGAATTAATGAACGTGTCCCAAACAGCTAAACAAGGCGCGACCAGCTGCCGGCATCAACTTGTAGTACTATATGCCATACATTTAAATATATTATAACTGCCACACGGCCTATGCCCCTGCCACTGCTCACAGTCTGTGGAAATTTGATATTTTTCTTACGATGGTATGTATAGAGAAAAAGGAACGGAAAAGAAATGAAAGGAAGTAATTTTCGATATGGGCGCCGGTCCGGTCGACTTGGAACAACATGTATTTGTTTGGAATTAATGAAATTTAGACATAAAAATTTATACGAATAAGCAAACATTGTAGGCTGCGTAGAAAATGGGAAGAGGATGAAGAAGAAATGTAATGCGACTCAAAGCATATATCCTTATGTCCCGTTTGATGTCCTGCATAAGGGTAATCAGTTTGAATTGAGTTATCCTAAACGACATTAGAGACCATATGGTGATAGGAGAAGCAGAATATGGAGCAGGAGAAATTTTGAGGGTTGACTCCTTCCAAACTTATAAACTTAATGTACTTTGGTTTTAGTTTTCAAAGTGATTTCAATTTTTATTTACATTTGAGTTGAAAAGTTGTCAATCTGCATATAAAAGAAAGCAAAATAATCAATTGGAGGACAATTGGAGGAAAATTTTGGGAAATTTAAATGTGCTTGACTTTAAACAAAGGCAGTAAGGGAGAAAGGGAAAGAATATTAGAAGGTTTCTTATATCTTCAACATATGTCAAGACTTTGCCTTAATCTTCTATATTTCGTCACAACATTTTTCGATATCTTCGTTTGCACCTATAGGGAATTATCCGTAGATCACACTGTTGACTGTTGAGCTACTGTATGCCATTATATCAGATAAGAGGCTTAGTGACACGCCTCTGTTCTCTACATATGATTTAATACTTTGTCAACAATTCAACATGCAACATGCAATGTGCAACATGCACTTTGAAGTATCCTAATCCAAAATGTTCAACAACTCCCTCAACATCGCATTAACTTTAATGCAATCTGAAAGCAGAAAAACTGATGGATGAAGATGAAGTTGATGCATGCACGGAGAGAGGGGGGGGGGGGGGGATGCACGATAACAAAGGCGAGAAATAAGACAAAATGAAAATCCGTTTAATGCGATTTTCAAGTGGAAAGCAATGAGCAAAAGTCCTTCAGCCAGAGCCTATATATATATTTCAAGGCTGCGCCAGTTGGAATATGCGAAACAATGGCAAAAAAAAAGAAGAAAAACTGGCACAAAGAATTATTCCTGAAATCGTAACATGCCAAGGGAAAAAAAATGGAAAGAAAAACAATGCCAAGTGCCTCAGTGTCTGGACTAGTGCGAGACTATTGTGCGCGTTGAAGTGTCCTGGAGAAACCTGGAGAAGAGAAAATTAAAATGAAATAAGTTCAAACTAGTGTCGAGACAGGGACGGCGTTACGCTTCAGCAGGGAAAATGAATTTTTGGTATGTTTTTTTTGGCAAGAACAAGCGACAGGAGCGACTGAAGAGAAAGAGAGAGAGAGGAAAGGAATTTTTATAGTGCAGCGAACAGTTAATGACGTTTACAATTGAAAACAAAACGAGAAATAATGAGTTTTGGCCTGACTTGAAGAGTCTTCCTTTATTTTTATTTTTTCCTTCTTTTCATTTTAACGGACGCGCCATGTCGTCTATCAACCGCAACATGCAGCATTAACAAAAGCCTAGACTGACAGCTAGAAAGAGACAGAGAGAGATAGAGAGATGTAATGCGAATCAAAGTCATTTCGTATAAGGCAGCTGTATGTGTATTTTTTTTTTTTTTTACCTGTGCCGCATATTGCATACAATGGGCAGTTTTCATTGCCTGCTGTCAGCAGGCAGTCTGCCAACTGCAACTACAAACATTCTTGCTGCACGTATTGGAATTTATGGCTAACAATGCGAATGTGAAGTAAATTAAAAGAAAATATAATAACTAAAATCGATGTCTAATGAACTGCATTGACACACGTTTATATCCTTATACTCTCCCCCTCTCTCTCTCTCTCGCTATCTCTTTCCCCTTTTGCTCTGCCTTTGTCTATGCTGCTGTCATCATAATTTCAAGTTGCATTGAAAGAAAAAAAATAAAAGTTTTTAACCAAACTCCGACAGCTGTCATAAGCAGCGAGTGAGTTGTGTAGACATTGAGACTTGTCAGTCTTATTTTTGGTTATCTTTCAGATACAAAGAGTAGACCAATTAACCCCGCATGCCGCATGCCCAGCACAGCCTATAAGTATTTTCGTATTTCGTATTTATTGTTCTTCTTGTTCCTGTTGTTTATTTTTATAATTTCAATGCATCGCATTTTAACCCTTTAGCATATTTTGGGGAGAGCTTACGCGCTCGTTGATATCTTTTAAATGTGAGCGCGCTGCTTATATAAATATTTGCTTAGCCATCCCTGTCACAGTCACTGAGTTTACTCACACACTCATGCACTCATACACTCATGCACTCAAACACTCATTCAGTCAAACACTCATTTACTCATTCACTTATATAGTTAGTCAACGTTGTCTCTGTGTCTGCTTGTCTGTCACGCTGTCAACTCTTTGTGTCTTTGGTAAAATGTATCTTATAGCTTGTATCTGTATTTGCATAACAGCAGCCCCGCATCTAAACAGCATTTGGCAATCCCCTTTTGCACTTTTTCTTTTCTTTCTCTCTCTCAAACTGTTTGTTTAGCTCGGCGCCAGTCTCAATTACTTTATTGACATCGCAGTCATCGCTGTTGATGTTGCCGTTGCCGTTGCAAAGTATCTACATATCACATTGCATTGCAATTGTATCTTTTGCTAGCCATAATTGTCATACGATTGCAATAGTAAAAATTTCTTATACTCTTTTGCATCTATTTCTTTGTCTGCACACACTATACTCTTCACTCTACTCTCTACTCTCTCACTCTTTGACTTTGTCAAGCGAATGCAGCGCATTGATTTTTCTCTATAGAAAAGTCTGATTGATGGCTTGCAATTCAATTGTCAATTGGGAAAACTAATCAAATTGCCTTATGTAAACAATGCAGATGATGAAGAAGAAGAAGAAGTGGAAGAAGCAAAAGATGCTGATGATGATGTAGTCTCAAAGTATTTGAAGATGATTTTTTTTTCAATTTTTCAATTGAAATTGAGTTGAAATGTCAAGAGAAATATGATTTACGAGCTAAATTCCAAAGTGCAATGACAATGACAATTGTTTTTGTGCATTGTGTACTGCAATTTGATTCTTATACTGTGACTTTTGACTATGGCTTACAATAGTTGCTTTAGTCAGTCAATATACAAAGTTTTCTTGTCTAACTCTCATTAGTCTCTGCTCAAGAAATTCAATTAAATATTAATATTGCATAGTTCAACTTCAACTTTTATTTCGAGTTTGATTTTGAACTTGCGCAACTTTGTTATCTCTGTTATTTTCACATTAACTTTGTATCGAAACATAAATCAAAGCATATATAGAAAAATACTAAGGCAAAATAACAAAAATACCAAAAATACCAAATATACCATAATACAAATACAAAGCTTAAGCAGCGCTAAAGAAAAATGTATATAAATTATGATTAGGACTATTATCGAGGCATACAAAGTGTTGAAGCAAACGGCAAACGACATGAAAAATTGTCATTAGGCAAAAATACGACATACAAAAGTCAAGAAAGCAAGGAAAATATAAAGGAAAAAGAAGAAGAAAAAAACTTTGTACAGTCCAAAGTCACATAGGACTGCCAAAAAAAAAAAAAAATCCTAAGGAAAACAAGCCAAAAAAAAAGTTAGCTGCGGCTTGAGTTTTGTGGTTAGGAACAAAAAAAAAAAAATAACTACACACATGTTAGTCACAGAGTGTCTCTCTCTCTCTCTCTCTCCCTGTGTGTGTGTGTGTGTTATTCGCGTGGGTGCCAAGGCGAGCACATAAATCATATCCTTGTGCGCTTTTGGCTACGCACTCGGCATAAGGACAAATGTTGATGATGACAAAGCGCCATTAAAGGCACATTTCATACAGATCCTGGAACTGTTGCCGAGCATTTTGTATGCTGCCTGTAGAGCTGCCTCTACTACTCTTGCTGCTGTTTGTGGTGTTCCTACTGTTACTCCTATTGCCGGCTGGCTGGCAACTACTTCAAAAGGCGTCAATTGCCATAAATCAAGCGCGACATTTTGCTTATTATTTGCCGATTTTCCTATCGATAAACTTTCAAAATTTCGCTTTTTTTCTCTTTTTTTTCGATTTTGGGCATATCAAGATTTGTGGCTTTGAAAAGTAGGAAAAAACTGTGTGGAGGACAGCACAATGCCAATTGATTGGAAAAAGTCAAACAAGTTTTAACAGTTGATAGCATTTAGTAACTGACTATAGGATACCCGGTACTTGGACAAGTAAGCTGTGAAATGAGAGTAGACAAGATTAGAGAGACAGTGAGAGAGAGAGAGACAGAGAGAGAGAGAGAGAGAGAGAGAGAGAGGGAGAGAGACACAAAGCAGCTACTGACTATTTAATACCCGGTACTTTGGCATGCAATGAAACTAGACAAAGTTTGACTCAGGGACAGACATAGAGAGAGAAAGAAAGAGACGATATGTGCCTGATCCTATATTTCTTACCTTTACATAAACTTGTCATACCTCTTGCCTAGACACATAAGTACGGGTATTTTTTATTTTTTTTTGCCATACTTTGACAGTTGTTATAGGCAACTTTCGCGCGTTAGAGAAAATCTTTAATTTCACACTCTATAAATTCTGTTTGCAACAATCGAAATTCTTTTTTTTATCCTTCTAATAGGAGTATCCTTTATTTTTTTTGTATATTTTCTTCTAGCAATTGCTGGCAATGTGTGTGTTCTACAGCTGGCATTACAAAGAATACGTTTTGCAGGAACTAAAGCAAGCCGCAGATCGATCAATTAGAAATTGCTATTAACAGAGGACGCCCACAATTTAGAGCAGCAGCCAACCAACAGGTAAAAATATCGCATATAAAATATATATATAGGTATAAATTGTGGGGCGTTCTCTTTCATTTTCTTTTCAATTTTTTTCTTAAATGAGCAAAATGTGCGCGCATTTTTTCCCCTCTATTTTCTTTATATTTTTATATATATATATATATTTTTTTTTTTGGTTTTCTTATACGCTTCAATTACGTTTTTCATAATTTCCCACGTCGTGAAAAAAAAAAATTTATTGGTTTTGATGCTTGGCAGTTTAGCGGCGTTTAGCTAAAAGTCTTGGCAACTTGGCATCGTAGCATCATCGACTTCCGCTTCATTGGCTCAGCTGCCTGGTGCCTGGTGGGCGTATTGCTGCCTTGGATGCCTTGCGGCTTTTATGCTGTCAATGTCCTGCTGTGTGGCTGCCTGTGTGCCACATTAATTGAAAGGTATTTAACTTGAATTATTAAATTGATTTTTATTCATTTTTAATGTTTTCTCTTTCTCTCTCTCTCTCTCATACATCAAGCTGTCTCAGTCACACATTCTGCCTTTTAGAGACTTTAATGGCTTTTTATTTAAAGCTTATGTTTTTAAGCTGAATTCCTTGGGGACTTTTTGCGCTGCTGTCTTTTATATTAGAAATAAAGTTTGCTTTTTTGTCATGTCTTTTTTTTTAAGCTAGGCAGCTGATACTAAGAGCTTTACCATTAGCCAACTGTCATTTTGATATTTTCGTAATACCAAAACAAACATATGCCACACACAGCTGCATGCCACACACATACACACACACACACACACATGACTCATCAATCAAGTCCATTAGCTAAACCACCAAAAACTTGACATTGAAATTAAGTTGAAATTTCATTCCGACCCTGCCACTCCCCCCTACTGTGGCTCTGGCCACCCTGTTTGTTGCATGCAACCCTTGAGCTGTTAGTTCTAGACTCTTCATTCTGCATTATTGTGCAATTTTGCGCTTGGCAACACTCACAGCACACAGCGTTCACAGCGCTCGCAGCAATAACAATTTGACGCTTAGTTCTCATTGTTGTTGTTAGCGTTTGCATGACAGTGGAACATTGCGCGAACATCAGCTGCAAAATAGCAAATTAAACTAAACATAAACATAATTTTCTCAGCACTTAAAAGCGATATGAAATGAAATTATGATTATGAAAAGCAACAACAAAAAAAAAAAAAAGAAAAATAAAATAAAACGACGACCAAAAATTGCCAGCAGCGACTTTCACACTGTGTGTCTGTGTAAGTTGAAACTTTGCGTGTCAACCCTCGCGGCATTGTGTGTAGGCGTTGCAATGCTTTACGCTGCTGCATGATAAGGGGATGGGGAAGGGGAAGGGGGAGTTTGGGCATGGCAAGAGACGCGTGCCGAAATGAAAACGTCATGTTTTCGAATGAAATTTTTGAATTATGTTGTTGTCCTTCACACTGACGTCATGATGACCAACATCATTATTATCTTGAACATTATCAACAGTGTCGTCAGCTGTGCCCATCCTTTTCTTTCTGTTTTTTTTTTGCCAGTTCAAAAATTAATTCAAAACGCTGCCAGGACACGCGCGCATACACACCAAAAGCTTTTGTCTGATTGCCAAAATATGAAAAGAAAGCAAACGAAACGAAACAAAGAATATACAAAAAAAATTGATGAAAATCTTCGATAGCGGCCAACAAAAATTATTGTAAAGGTAACCAAAAAAAAAAAAAAAATAAAACTCAACAGGGAAAACTGGCAACTGGCAACTGGCGAGCTGACGACATGTTGCCAAAGTCCTTAGGGATCATTGTGGCTTAGGGCGTACAATATGAATTGAACATGGCTAGGGTTGATCAAGTGGCATGGGAGGAGGCGTGGCTGATACTTAGTTATTCGACTGTCGCATGTATTTTCACTTACTTGCAATGTTGTATTTATGATTATTGCTGTCAATATCCTGTAAATATGTAACCTGGTGGGGTATATTATATGCAGAAGACGAGAATGAAAATCAAATTATTAGCCATAATAATTTACAGTGAGATATTTATGTAGTTTAAGCGTACAGTTATCAATTTATCGATATATTTAACAATCTATCAATTTATCGATATATCTGCCTATCGATATATTAATATTTCGGCATATTAATCCATTGATTTATAAATCTATTTATCAATTAAGTTGGCAAATGATATATCGATAACATAAGTTATCAATTTATCGATATGTCTGCCTATCGATATATTAGTATTTGGGCATATCACTCTATCGATTTATAAATCTATTTATCAATTAAGTTGTCAAATGATATATCGATAACATTAATTATCAATTTATCGATTTATCTGTCCATCGATATATTAGTATTTCGGCATATTAATCCATTGATTTATAAATCTATTAATCAATTAAGTTGTCAAACTATCGATTTATCAGCCAATCGATATATCGATAACATTTATTATCAATTTATCGATACATCAAAATATCGATATACTAATCTATTCATTTAGCTATTAATAAATAGTTTAATCTTAAATCTATCGATTTATATATCGATCAATTTATCGATTAATTTATCGATTAATATATCGATTTATTTATCTATCTCTTATTATTAATTTCTCTCTCTCTCCATCTGTCTACCCATCTATCTATGCATCTATCAAACTATTACTCTTGCTATTAACTTCTCTGTCTCTCTCTCTCTCTTGCTCTGTCTGCATTTATCTTTCTCCTTAGAGCATATCATAGTCGCAACTGTAAAACTCAATGTTTCCACTTATTTTAAATATAATTTCGTTTGCATGCCACATTAATGGCAGTCAAATAAGCGTGTCCCTCTCCCTCTCCCTTTTCCTCTCATCCTCATCCTCACCCTCAACTTCAACTTCAACCTCTTCCCCCTGCTGACTGTCCCCAGTAATTCCCTTTGCTTTCTCTTTTACTTTGCTGGCCCCTTCTGCTGCTGCTGCCACTGTTTGCCAGCATTGCCTGCATTTGTCGTTTACAAATTGGTTTTCGTGTTCAGCTCACATCTATTTTGCCGTGCTGCATAATCACTGGCTAAGCAGCGGGTGTAGGTGAATGTTGTAGTGGGAGTTGTAGTTAAAGGTTCCTTCTGAGCACACGACGTGATCTGAGCGATGTTCTATTTATGCATATGTGTGTGTCCCTGTGTGTCCCTGTGTGTGTCAAAAGTCTGTCTGTTGCTTGTTTACTTTTTGCTGATAAGGCACGTGGCCTCATTTATCAAATGCGTTGCGCGTCTATAGTTGCAACAAGCGGCATGCAACTAAGTACAGACTTACAACTAGTCGCTGCCAATGCCAATGCTGCCAGCGTAGTCTAGAAGTCTACAAGTTCAAAATTGAAGTGTTGCATTTGCAGGGTTGCTTTTTTTTTTTTCTTCTGCTGGGTTGCTCTACAGTTGTGCCATAAATTTCGTTTGTAGCTGTAAAAACACGTAAGTTTTGTACTCTTCCCCCCAACCTCTCACTTAACAATTCGTAATTACAGTTATTATAATTTGTGTTGAGTGCCGTCCAGCAATTTGACGCGCACTCAATAGACGATATCGTCTATATATACTATATATACTATATAGCTTATATATATAGCTGTACTTAGCAGGTTTCAACATTAGCGTGCGGTCTACGCGTCATGCGGCCAGGCGGCCAGGCGGCATGAAGCATGAGGTACACGTGTGTGTGTGTATGTCTCTGTCTATGTGTGTCTCTGTGTGTGTGCAACGCTACTTGTTTTCCGCACCACTGATTACACAAATTGCAACCCTATAATATAGAGTTGCCATTAATGTTGCCATAGTGCGTTGTTGTCCAATACAATATTAGATATAAGGGAAAATGATAACTTTACTGTTACCTTTGCCTTACGCTTTAATGAGTATCTCACGCTATCTGAGATTATTTCAATGCTTGTGTCCTTTGAGTTCTAGTTGTTGTTGTCGTTCTTGTTGTTGTTGATGTGGTTGTCCTGCGCTTGCAGCATTGCCAAGGTAATAATATTCTTGCCAATTTACGTAGCTTATTTCGCTTCACTTGTCAACAGACTCAGAGAGTTGAGTCTCTATCTCTCTCTCTCACTCTCTAGCTGTCTCTCTCACTCTCTCTTTATAGTTAGCAATCGCATTTGATAGCTGATAAGCAGCTCTGTATGATTTACATTGACCTTTGTTTGCCCTTCGCGTTGGGCAATCAAAACACATCGTGGCGTGGGACATGAAATGTAAGTGGAAAAAGGGGCAGTGGAGGAATGGGGGGCAATGTGAAGTACTTGAAATGTTTGTAATTAATCATCATCTAAGAATTTTTCAGCAGCAGCAATGCGTTGACGCCTACGACTCAACTAACGACAACAGCGGCAACAACTAATCAACATTCAACATGCCCCAACGGCTGAATAGCAAGCCAGCAAACTGTGCAACACATTCAATTGCCTCAAGCAGCCAAGAGGCAAAACGAATTGTGTTTAAGCGCACTTGAAAGAATAAATTCACAATTTGTCTCAAGTGCGTTTCAGTTTTTTTTTTTCATTTATTGTTGTTGCTGTTGCTGCAACCGACAGGCGAACAAACAGAAAGATAGATAGACAGACAAAGAGAGAGAGACAGAAAGAGTGACAGTGGAGCAGAAGCATTGAAGCAGCAAGACGAAAGACTGACAACAATTGAACATGCAACAGCAGCGACAGTTGTCGGTCATCAATGGAATGTTGCACTGGCGACTAACGACAATGAGATCAGCAACAACAGCAACGACAGCAGCAGCAGCAAAAGCAAGAGCAGCAACAGCAACAGCAACGACAGCAGCAGCAGCAAGAGCAACAGCAACAGCAGCAGCAGCAATTGTTTGTGGGGTAAACCAGCTTCAAGTGTGGCCTTTGGCTGACAGTGGGTGGTCGCAGTATTCGGACAATTGCCACATTGCATGCTGCATTTTTCAGCATACGCAATATGCGCGCTGATTGATAAGCATTTTATGCCAGTCAGCAGTACTAGACGTCACAGAAGAAGAAGAAGATGAATAAACAGAGCAGCACAGTGATTTTTTTTTTTTTTTTTGCATAATGATAATGTTGTGCGACCCTGCGGATATGGGTTAAAATGCTTTTGAATGCGTGAGGGGTAGCTCATCCGCTAATCCTCTGCGCCTGTCATAAACATTGACATTGATGTTCGCTGCTGCTACTGCTGCTGCTGTTGCTGTTGTTTGCCATTGACAAGTGGGCGTGGCGGCCAACTACCCGAGTAACCCCCTTTACGCAGTCAGCTACGTTACGCTCTACAAACTCGTATTCATTCCGGCGTATGCACTTTAACGAGTGTATTCGTCATTCGAGCAGACAGTTGACATTCATTTGAAACGTTTGCGCGCTTCATGAACTCGCTTTAGTTCCCTATCTCTTTCCCCTTTCCCTTTGTCAGTCTCTTTCCTTCCTGTCCTTTAACGCATACCAAAGAGACTTAACCCACACACAAATTCACAGGCAGACAAACAGACAGACAGTGAGAGAGAGACAGTGTAAGCCTTGGTGGCTCTCGGTCGTAACCACAGCCACAGCCAGAGCTATGTGCTATGTGCTATGGGCAACGGGCAACAGTGGCGCATGTCAATCATTAAACTGTCATTTTCAGTCGATTTAACTAGCATTAAAAATCGCATACAATTGCCACGATTTATGCGATGTGCGCAAAACTGTCATAAATTTGGCTGAGTGCTCCCCATTGGCCTCAATGTGAATGCTACTGCTTGTGCTTCTACTGCTGCTGCTGCTACTACTACTGCTACTTCTGCTTTTAAGCTGCCCTAATTTTTTATGGTCTGCAAACTAATTTTTATTAATTTCTTACGCTATGCTTGCCTTTTTAGAGCTCAAGTCTTAGCTTAAGTCGCAAATGCGCAAATTTATTTTAATATTTGAAAAAAAAAAAATACAAAATATAAACGACAAAAGCGTAGCAAAAAAAAAAATAAAATAAAATAAAAAACGCTTAAAATATAAATGAGTCTGTAGAAAAATTAATGTTAATCTTAGTTAGTTACAACCGCAGCTGGGATACTCTTTGCATATGGGATAACCAATGGTAGATAAGATAAAAATGTTTAGAGATGCTTATTAAAAGGCAGAGTGAGTGTGAGAGAGAGTGAGAATTAAAAAAATTAATTGTTTATTGCAAAGTAATTCTTAAATTATTTACACATAATTTATTCCTGGATTTTAAATTTGTTTTATATCTTGGAAATGAGAATTCAATTTTTATGCTTAAAATTTCTAACATTAGTTTAAAATTTTATATATTATTTTTCTTACAGATCTTATAAATTGATCTTGTAGAATTTTAAATATTATTTTTAAAAGATTATTAAGTCTAGGGACTCCGAAGCTATTTAGCCAAAATTTTTAATATTTATCGGTCTATATTTTAATATTAATATTCTAATATTACATTTCATTGATCTTATTTATATTGAAATATTATCTTTATATTTTCGATTTTTTTTTTTAAATATAAAATATTTTTATTTATATTTTTATATATTTTATATATTTTATATATTTTATATATTTTATATATTTTATATATTTTATATATTTTATATATTTTATATATTTTATATATTTTATATATTTTATATATTTTATATATTTTATATATTTTATATATTTGATATATATTTTATATATTTTATATATTTTATATATTTTATATATTTTATATATTTTATATATTTTATATATTTTATATATTTTATATATTTTATATATTTGATATATATTTTATACATTTTATATATTTTATATATTTTATATATTTGATATATATTTTATATATTTTATATATTTTATATATTTTATATATTTTATATATTTTATATATTTTATATATTTTATATATTTTACATATTTTATATATTTTATATATTTTATATATTTTATATATTTTATATATTTTATATATTTTATATATTTTATATATTATATATATTTTATATATTTTATATATTTTATATATTTTATATATTTTATATATTTTATATATTTTATATATTTTATATATTTTATATATTTTTTATATTTTATATATTTTATATATTTTATATATTTTATATTTTATATATTTTTCTATGATTTTTTTTGCAATATGTTTCTCTGTTGAATCCTTAAAGTGAAGTACTCTTCGCTGCTTAGTGTAATTTTATAATATTATATCTATATTTTTACTGCCAGGTCATCAAAAACATTGCCTACATTTGTGACGTGCTATCTTTAATTCTCATCTTCAGTTTTTTTTTTTTTTTTTGCAATCTCAGTTTCCCTTTTTATTTGGTTTGGATTTTTGTTTTTTTTCTGTTCGTTGCTGCTGCTGCTGCTGCGAACACGCACTTAGAATGATTGCCGCGTGGCTGTCGGAAATAGCGCTGACAGCGACAACGATGTTTTTTTTTGTTGTGGTGTCTTCCGATTCCTTGCGAAGCTCTAAGGCTATTTCCTGATCCTGTGCCTAGTTCCGGTCCGTAGCAGAAGCAGCAACAGCAACAGCAAAATTTTGCTTTATTTGCCTGCCAGGCATTTTTATTATTTTTATTTTATTTTATTTTTCGTTTTTCGTTTTTCGAGCTGCATGAAAAATTATGGAAATTTATTAATCACATAAATTTAAAGCGTAATGTTCTGGCCAGGCCGCGGGTCGTTAGTCTACTCCCGCACTGGCGCTAATGTGTCCCATGTTGAAATTGTCCTCCTGTACCTGCTCATACTCCTGCTTCAGCTCCTGCTCCTGTTCCTGCTCCTGTTCCTCTTCGTTTTTGGAGCATGCATAAAAATTGCGTTAGGGGGACAAAGTATTTTTTTTTTGCTGGCTTCCGCATCTTTTGTCGTGGAGTTTGGGGACATCATCTCCTGCGCCTTAAATAAACTTTGTGGTCCTTTTGATTTTACAGGCATCATCAACAACAGGAACAACAACAACAACAACAAGAACAAGAATTTCAAGTCTGTTGACGCGTAGACAAATATTTTTGTTCAAATTGTTTAAAAGTGATTTTTGTTTTCACTTCTCACTCTCCCCCCTCCCTCTCTCTTTCTCTTTCTCTCGCTTGTTGTTTGGAGAAAAGTTAAAAATTTATTTACAGGTGCAAGACAAAGTAGAGCGGAACACGACGCTAAATTTTTTAGATTTTTTTCTTGTTGTTTTTATGGATTTTTGCGGCGGCTCTGTGTTGCATACATCAAATTTAAGTATTTTATGCTTTAAAATTAGCTTAAAAATTAGCTTTATTTTTTTTATTTTCAATTTATTTTCCAATTTTTGTGAAATAAATCGCAGAAATGTTGAAAGCTTTTGATTTGTAGCAAGTGTAGCAAGTGCAACACTTGCAACATTATTCCCACATAATCGCTAAAATCGTCGCATGTGCAACAAAATCCCAAAACAAAGTGCCAACATGTGTTGCACTTAACGAAGGGGCAGCCACAATGGGGTAAGGACGCATG
Source organism: Zaprionus obscuricornis (assembly GCA_037044475.1). Classification (NCBI taxonomy): domain Eukaryota; kingdom Metazoa; phylum Arthropoda; class Insecta; order Diptera; family Drosophilidae; genus Zaprionus; species Zaprionus obscuricornis. The sequence continues at coordinate 12,517 of JBAMBR010005850.1, read as the reverse complement.
CAACACACACAAACACACAGACAGACAGACACATAAACGTTCGCTTAAGCCTTTCAGTTAGGGGCATGCCACCTAGAAAATCAAAAATTTCGCAGGCAGCACGTGCAGACAGCTTCGCATAGCAGGGGAAAAACGTAGCAAGGGCGTGGCGAAAGGTGAGGGGAGGGGGGGAGGCGTCGTGATGTTGGTGTGCTGACATTTAAAGTAGCTGCCAGCAGTTGAAGTGACAAAACTAAAGATAAGACTCAATCACGTGTTGTAGCTGCCACTGACAATCAGTGGAATGGGTTAAAAATGGGGCAACAGTGGCAGCAGTGACAGCAGAGACAATGAGTGGGGTGCGGGGTGGGGGAATAATAGAAGAGAAATCTATAGCAAGCGCTGGCAAAATAGAAAATCAATTTCCACGTTTTTCACACTGAATGCGGTGAGTAGAAAGAGAGAGAGAAGGAGAGAGAGAGAGCGGGGGTGATACTAGAAGGTAAGGGGTGCTGTGGGTCAGAGCTGAGGCAATAGACATGCATGCAGTTGTTGCTTTGAATTTCATATGACGATGGCAACATTACAGCTACAGCAAGGGAGCGCAGCTGGGGCGGGGGGGGGGGGAATGCGTTGAATGAAGAGTGACAAGCAGACGGTAGACAACAGACGACAGACGGCAAACATGGGGACAAAGGAAGGTGTCACTAACAGGATAAATGTGCAAAACAGCGACAGGAAAAAGAGCTGCCAGCGAACAGCATAGCATGAGATGGAGATGTAGAATATAAAGGAGCTAAAAGCAACGGAAGCGCAGGGGTAGCAGCTGAAAGACATGCAGGAAAAAAGTAGAAGAAGCAGCAGCAGCAGCAGCAGCAGCAGTAGGAGTTAAGCATGAAGCAGCAAAAGTAGATGAAGAAGCTGGCAGAGTGTGTGTGTGTGTGTGTAGAATGAAGCAGCAAGCATTGAAGTAAAGGTTTTTGCTGGCAACACACGACTGTGGCATTAGTAAAAGCTTTTTGCATAGAGCTTTGCTACTGAGCGTACAGAGTGAATCAAGTTTTCTGGCTGGGGGCATGTTACGTTGATTTTGCAGCTTGTTTATTGTGTGTCAGTGGATTGGCAGCATAAAGCAGCCTTGTCATTTATATACTAAAAATAAATAAAATGCAGTGAATGCTGAGTCAGCAGTGGCAATGGCAGTGGCAGAGAATATCAACTGTTGCTACAGTAACAGCAACTGTTGCTACTGTTGCATGTTATCATGATAATACATGCTAGAAGCTGCACGACAGCAGCAGTAAGAAGAGCAGCAGCTTCCTACTACACTTAACAACTTTATTTGCTCAACTTGTGCATAGGTAAATGTAGCAGCAGCACAAGCAGCAGCAGCAGCAGCAGCAACAGCAGCAGCAACAGCAGCAGCAACAGCAGCAGCAGGCAGACAGCAGACAGCAAGCAGCAGCAGCAGCCGTTTTACAGACAAACAAACAAAATGCTAAACAAAACAAAACAACGGCAAGTACAACAGTAACAACAACAACAACAACAGCAACAACAACAACAACAACTACAAAACTGTAAAGCAAACCACAAAAAGATCTTAGAGTTAGCATGATAAGCGCAGTCAGAGACACAGGCAGAGCTGAAGCTTCAGCTGTCTCTTTGTTTGTATGCATGTATGTATGCAGGTGTATATGTAAATGTTTGTGTGTGTGTGTGTGTGTCTGTGTGACAATGTTGTCATGGCAAAAACAATGCCATATATATATATATATATATATATGTACATATATACTTAAGTAACAACAGCATCAACAACATGCATCAAATACATTTTCATTCGCATTTTGTTTGCTTTAAGCTGCGACTTGCCACAAAAGTCAACAAGAGCAACTGCAACAATGTGTGTCTGTGTGTGTAAGGTGTGTATGAATATCTCTAGATATATATATACATATACATATATGTGTGTAAAGTGTGTGTTTGCTGTATGTGTGTATATATTTCGTAGCCGGATATGACCACGGATATCGAAAGTTTTTCCTGCTATTCAACTGCTGCTTCCACTTAACTCACACTGTCTACATATCTCTACCTCTCTTTCTCTCTCTCTCTCTCTCTCTCTCTCTCTCTCCCACTCTGTCTGTCTTTCGCTTTGTAAAAGTCATAAAACTGATATTGTTCTTAAAACGACGCCAGCTGGAAATTAAGTTCTTGACTTTTATGTGCACCGCAGTTCCGAATTATTGATATGAGCTTCGTTTCTTGAATTGAATTGGATTGCCATAAGGACACACAAAGACACACAAACATTCAACACTAACACCAACACACACACACACATACAATCTCTATATATAAGTTTATGTCTGTGTCTGAAAGTGTGGCAGGTAATGCGAGAATTTAACAAGTTGTTTGGCAATTTCAACGTTTTTTTTTTTTGTTTGTTTTCTCCTTCTACATTTTCAAACATTATCTTCGGGGAAATGTTTTGTTATGTTGTCTGCCATATAAAGTTAGCAGGCGAAAAGTACTCAAATAAATTCTTATATATATAGAAAGTATATATATTTAAGTATAGTTTTTATTTTTTTTTGAAGTGCAATCAAATCAAAGCTAATGCATTTTCTAATATTATTAGAGTTGCATCTGGCAGACAATTTTAATAGCATAAATTGAAAAATAATTTTTATTTGTAATTATAAATAAATTTAAATTTTATTTGAACAATTTTAAAAATATTTAAAATAATTTATTAATATTTAAAAATTTATTTAATAATTTAATAAAATTTATTTATAATTTTAAAAAGAAATTTTAATTTGTAAAAATTGATTTAAATTTCGCTTTTGAAATTTTAAATTTATAATAAGAAAAAATAAAAAAATTTTAAATTGTAAAATTTAAAAAAAAAAGTTATAAAAATAAAAGAAAATATTTTGTAAAATTTGTGCATTATTTTTTTATTAAATTTAATTTTTTTTTTTGAATAATTTTAAAGACATTTTAAACTATTGAAAATTGATAAAAATTAAATAAAATAATAATTATTATAAAATAATAAAATAGAAATAATAAATTGATATTGATAAAAATTAAATAAAATAATAATTATAATAAAATAATAAAACAGAAATAATAAATTAAATTAATATTGATAAACATTAAATAAAATAATAATTATAATAAAATAATAAAACAGAAATAATAAATTGATATTTATAAAAATTAAATAAAATAATAATTATAATAAAATAATAAAATAGAAATAATAAATTAAATTAATATTGATAAAAATTAAATAAAATAATAATTATAATAAAATAATAAAACAGAAATAATAAATTAAATTAATATTGATAAACATTAAATAAAATAATAATTATAATAAAATAATAAAACAGAAATAATAAATTGATATTTATAAAAATTAAATAAAATAATAATTATAATAAAATAATAAAATAGAAATAATAAATTAAATTAATATTGATAAAAATTAAATAAAATAATAATTATAATAAAATAATAAAACAGAAATAATAAATAAGAAATTTTTAAAATTTTTATAAATATTTTATGTGAATTTAAATTTATTAACAAATTTATGAACATTTTTTACCAATAATAAAAAATACAAATTTCAACAGCAGAAAATTGCAATTAATCAAGTTTCCGATTTTTCATTTTGAAATTTATTTAAGTTTTACAATGTAATAAATTATTTAATATTCTTTTTTTTTGTAATATGAAAAATATTGTAAATGTTATTTTATATTGTTGAGATAATTCTCTAGAGAATTACGAGAGCGCTGTGCAGTGCCAGAACCCATGCCCATATTATAGCTACAACTCTATCAACAGGCTTTTGGCAACTAATTGGATTGCATCCGTTGTTTGCTTCATGCTAGACATTAATGTGTCGTCTATAATGTTGTCTATAATGTTTTGCTATATATATACAGATATATATATATGTATATATATTTTATTCTGTTGTAATCTGTTTGCCCATCAGTTGACACCACAATGCATTCAATATGAGTTTTGACTACAGCTCAAAACAGCTCGTAATCATATTATGAGTCTGTCACACTTCAATTACTGTCAGCGAATGCATTTTGTTATTAATTTTAAACCATTTGTTGACGAGGGGTAAGCAAAAGAGACAGACAGAGACAGAGAGAGAGAGAGAGAGAGAGAGAAGAGTGACTGTGGGATAGTGCAAAAGAGGGCTGTGTGACATTGTGCTGCAAGCTGAGGGCTGAGTGCTGTAAGCTGTTGACTGTTTGGCTGTGGGACAGCTGCCAGACATATGCGAACGTGTGCAAGTGTCACAGTTGCCTTGACATCTTCTTCTTCTACTACTTCTTTTACTACTTCTTCTTCTTGTTATTCATTTTCGACTGTTTTTGTATAGCTTTCGAATTATTACCCGTAGCCTTAAGTCTCGAATTTCTATGCTGACATTCAGTCAACACACGTTTTGCATTAGAAATGCCAGCAGCAACATTATGAATGCGGCAATTTTGGTAAAAGTCAGCATGTGGCATGCGTCACTGCGTCACTGTGTCTGGCATAAAGTTACTGCCCCCTCAAAAAAAAGCGAGTGAAAATATGCTGTAGAAGTCAAGCTGCGCGCCTGCGCAGTGAAACATCTAATTCAAATTTAGTTTGAGTTCGAGTTATGTGACACATATGGGTTGCAGGCAGGCATACACAGACAGAGAGAGAGAGAGAGAGAGAGAGAGAGAGAGAGAGAGGGAGTAGGCAATAAGACAGAGACTGAATTAGTTCTAGAGGTAAAGGCTGTGACACTGACTGAGGCAGAGGCTGAGCCCGTGTAAGCGACAGTGTGAAACAGCACTGAGCCTAAGACTGAGGCATAGGAAGTGAAGAAGGCAGAGAAAGAGACTGTGGCGGAGGCTGAGGCAGAGGCTGATGGCGGAGGCTGTGGCAGAGGCTGTGGCAGAGGCTGAGGCAGAGGCAGTGGCTGAGACATAGTTAGTTCTAGCTGCAAAGGCTGTGGCAGAGAGACTGCGCCATAGTGTCAACAGCAGAGACTCAAAGTCTATGTCGATGCTCGCTGCGTACCTGATGCCACAGCGGGCGAGCGTTACTAGTAAAACGCCCAACGCTTGAACAGCCATGAGATGAATGTGTCTGTCGCGTGAATTCTAGTTAATTACAGTTACTGTTGTTGTTGTTGTTGTTGTTGTTGCTGTCGCAGTTTGAGCTCAACGCAGTTTTTTTGGGTTATTGCAGTTTTACTTTTGAAGTGGCACCCGCAGCGCGTTGTTTGTATTGCGTTTGAATTGAAATTCAATTGCGAAACAAAAACGTTCAAGGATACGGCACAATAAACACACACTGAGCACTTGAGTTTGTCTTTTGTTACAGTTCCCCCTGCTCCCCTGCAACTTTCTTCGTTCTATGTTCCAATTGTTTTCCACGAAGCAATAACTAAAATTGGTTTTTTTTTTTTTTGTGGCTAGAACAAAGTGAGTGTTTGGTGCAACTCGTTGCCACCTTGCATTCATAAGGCACAGACACAATGTCTGCGTTGCCTTTGTGACAGCAGCAGCAGCAGGCGACAGCAAGGCTGGCAGCGACTGTGGCAGAGTTCATACTGCGCTTCACTTAATCAAAATTCTTACATCATCATGTTGTGGAAGAGAGACAGAGAGAGAGGAGACAAAGGCAATTTGCTGGGTTATGCGGGCAGTTGTTGTCTATATGCTATATAATTCTCTATATAATTCCCAGCTATAAGCTGCACAAAAAAAAACAATTAAAATAAAAACGTATAAAAACTTTGATGTTATAATGCCACAAAAAAAAAAAAACAAAAAAATTTGCTATGCATTTCTCGATGCGTTACGCTTCAGTAAACCCCAAAAAAAAAATAAGAATCATGCAATAGCATATATATTCATCTATATGTCAGTCTCAAACTCAATTAAGTTGCCAAAAGCGAAAAACTTAATTTAATGCTTAATTGCAACATTAACAACACCAACAGCAACATCAACAGCAACAGCTGCCACAGCAACAGAGCTCAGAAGGGGGGGAGGCAACGGTACTTGATGCCCCTATGCTTTATGCTATTCAATTTCAATCGCCGTTTGATCCTTGAAGCATATGCCAGCCAATTGATAAGCAATTTTCCAATTCGCCAACAATTTCCATTTTAATAGAAAAATAGAAACAAAAATAGAAAAAAAAATCAACACAAAAGAAATAGGGAAAAAAAAGTAAAGAAAATTACATTGAAAAAAAAAAAGAGAATAAATATGAAAAGCCGCGACGTGAATAGCGAACGTTGAGAAAAATTGTAGGCGTGTGTGTTTCCCTATGCATAAGGCACAAAAATTCAATATAAAAATTCAAATCATTCAATTATCTGCGGCTCAGCGAGGCTACAGATAGCAGGCAGCAGTAGCAGCAGGCAGAGGCGTGCGAAAAGGCAAAAAGTTGAATCAATTTGGCAATTGAATTTTACAACAAAGTAAAAGCTTTAACAGAGTGTGAGAGAGAAGGAATATGTGAGAGAGAGAGAGCGAGTGAAATTGTACAAGTTAAATAAGTAAAATAAATAACATTTATCAGCAACAAATCAAATTTCCGCTTTTTGCAACTCTGTTTGCCAAAAAAAGGAATTTTTAGCCAAAACATTTCGTTTGATTAGAACGAAAAATAGTAGCAGCGACTGTAGTAAAATCGAATGAATAGAAAAAAAAAACAAATACACATATAGAGGAATTTATGACAGCATTGCTTTTAAAGTTGTAAAATTCTTAAAGATAGTTAAACGGAAGGTAAATAAATTTTGACTGTATCTAAAGATAAAATTGTGTCTACAGCAGACTTTGAGGCAATAGAAGGCTAAGACAACAAATGAAATTGTTAGAGAATTGTGAGCACAAAATAAATTTTATGGCAACTGTCACGCCTACTTTATGTTCTCTATATATTCTTTTATATAGAACTAATATTCCCAATGATTTGCAGGGTACAATATTACTGAGAGTTGAATTTGCCATGACTAGCAATTGTTTTAAGCCTAAAATGTGATAAAAATCAGCAGTCAAATTGCTACTGTTCATGAATATATATAGTTTATGGCTTTTGCCATGATTTCTTTTCTATTTCTCTTTACATTTATATAAAATTAATATACCCTTTCTTATACATTTTAAATGATTTTAGTTTTATAAAACTTACTGTGACTAGACTCTAAATTGATACAAGAAATTGTTATGGATCATGAATATATATACTTGATGGCATATGCAATGCTTTCTCTATGCATTTATATAAAACTAATATACCCTTTTTAGCTAATTTTAATAATTTGCAGTGTATAAAGTTACTGACAGTTGAATTTGGCAAGTCTAAAAATTAATTTTATCCTAAAATATAGCAAAATCAGCTCTACAAGTGCTACTGTTCATGAATATATATAGTTTATAGCATTTGCCGTGATTTCTTTTCTATTTCTATTTACATTTATATAAAACTAATATTCCCTTTATTAAAAATTTAGAAATTTAGTGTTATAAAACTTATTGTGACTAGTCTCTAAATTGATCCAAGAAATTATTACTGATCATGAATATATATACTTGATGGCATATGCAATGCTTAATATATACATTTATATAAAACCAATATACCCTTTATATATATAAATTTTCAATGCTTTGCTAGCTAAAAACTTACTGAGAATTCACTGAAAAATTGAAATTGAAGTAAGATGCAGAGCTGATGACTAAATCAGCTCTAAAATTGCTACTGTTCATGTATATATATTTTATATATATTTTTTTTTAAATATTTTTTCGCTATTTCTGTCACGTCTGCTTACTGTCCCTTAAATAAATTTACATAGAAAATATCTACCCATTTTTTCTGTTACATATTTTGCAGAGTATAAAAGAATTGACTGTCAACTTCAGTACAGAGATTTTTCTCATCAAAATAGACAATTCACATGCGAGCTGTGATAACATATACAACTATATAACATATACAGTTATATATATATATATAGTACATTTTTGTTGAAATTTTCTCTCTCTAGAGAAAAAAAATCATTTCAATTTACAGGCATTAAATCAGAAGCTGAAGCAGAGACACACAGTGTATCAGTGTAACGCAACCTACGGTAACAGGAAAAATATATATGTAGTATATATAGTATATCCGTGAGAGCAGCTAAACAATGCGTTAAATAAACAATAAAATGGATTGCAAATAAAACGAGCAAAAAAAAAAGAAAAAGAAAATACAGAACAGTAGAAGAAAATTGCATGCGACTCGCTGAAAATTGCAAAACGAAAATCACAGTGAAAAAAAATCAAAATAAATAAAAAAAAAATATCAGAGTGAAAGATTTTATTAGCTTTTTATATGCTCGTTGAGCAGCACGTACGTAGTAGCGTTGCGTATCCATGAGATACGAGTATCAATTTGCCATTGAGTTACAGAAACACACAGACACACACACAGACACAGACACACATATCATAGGACTGTCAGGTAAATCTGTTTTGTCTGTACGCTATTGTCTATATTTTGGATTTTAATGAGCTCATGAGCCATGGCAACACACTGTGTGCAAGCTAAAGTTTGCCATTGCGCATTGTTAGAGCTCTGTGTGTGTGTGTTACATGATAGAATTGTATGCTGCAGCTGCTGCATGCCGCCTATGATCTACTTGATGTTGGCAGTGCAAAAACAAAAACACTTTGCACAAATGCGCCGCTTTGCGGTTTGTTTATGCATTAATGCAAACTAAGCATCTATCGGCATCTTTTGCATTAGATATTTGCCTGCTTGCCAACCACAAAAGGCAGCAACAGGCAACAGGCAGCAGGCAGCAAATTTTGTGGCAACTAGCGGCCATTCCTGTGGGTGTGATAAGGGTGCGGCTGCCTACCTGTTTGCTATCTGCATATCTCAACGAGACGAGAGCTGAGTCGCAGCTTAATGCGCTTGCATAAACAATGCGCATGTATCTGTATCTGTATTTCTATCTGTATCTCTAACTCTATGTATCTGCAACTCAATTTCAATCCCAATCTGTAACTGTTACTGTTACTGTTGCTGCTACTGCTACTGCTACTGCTACTGTGTGTGTGTGGAGAACTTTGTGTCACTAAGCGGATTTGCTCTAATGTCATTCAGTTGTTTGTAGCACGAGCATGGGAGCATGAGAGCAAAATAACCTTTTGGGACCCTTACAGCATAATGCTATCACTTTCACACTCGTCACTTAGACCGACTATCTATCTATCTCACTCTAAACTGTCCTATAATTAGATAAACGTTGCTAGTTAGTTGACAAGCTGTCAGGCATATAAAAGTGAGCAAAAAAAAAAAAAAAAAGAAGCATTGAGAATTGAATAAGAGAGAATTGAGCATTTGAGAATTTGAGCATTGAAAGCCTAAACTGTTGCGGGGGCAGAGTTACAGTTCAAAGGTTGCCAATGGCATCAGCTATCAAAATCAAAAATACAATTTCATTAAATTTCAAGCCAATTTGAAATGAGAAACTTCTCTCTCTCTCTCTACAGGGATTTCAACTAGAACGAGGGTTGACTCCAAGGTACTGTCAGCATAAAGAAAAAAAACAAAAAAATTTACAAAAGAAATCAAGTTGTCACGACAACCAAGAGCCAAGCGAGACTTTGCTGCCGTCACATATGGCTGCCCATGGGGAGCTAAACAGCAGCAGCAGCAACAGCAGCAGTATCCTTAGCAATGTAAACCACCAGTTGCATCAGTTGTTGCCTCGTGACAGTTAGTTCTAGCAAGTGTAAACAATAAACTGCAAATAAGAAGAAGAAATTAAAATCCTGGAATGAAACTTGGTAAACATCCAACGCATGCGCAATAGTGGATCCCAAGTTTTGTGGCTCCAAATGCCAAGTTTCATTTTATATGAAAAATGCCAATACAAAAGCGTAGCATAAACAGTTCCTTGCGCGCTTTCAACAGCAACGGTTTGGTCAGCAAGCAGCAGCAAGTAGAATGCCAACAGTTGTTACTAAAGTAACTAAACTTTACGTCTTATCAGTAGTGAAAAGTAGCGCGAAATAAAATAAAATAAAATCATAAACATAAAAAACTGCAAAAAAAAATTTTCCAAAATTAGACAAAAAACAAAAAAAATAAAAATAAAATAAAATAATAATAATAATTTTGTGCAGCTTAACTTTTACTGTGGCAAATTGTCCAACTGTGCCACTGATAAGCAGCGATAAGAGTTGCGTACAAAAAAAAAAAAACAAAAGCAATAGAAATAAAAAACAGTCTGTGGCAAATCAAAAGCAGCTCGTAAAACGCGTAACACCAAAAAAAACAAAAAAAAAAAACCAAAGTGTTGAAATTTATGCGCTTTGCAATCGTAATTGAATTTTATGCGAAAACTTTTTTTTTGTTATCGTCGCCGGACATTTTCTTCTTGGCTTTATATTATTTTGGCGGCCTGTAAAAATTGCTTTTGTTTTGACCCGATAACACTTGCCATTTCCCATTTCCCATTGTCGCATTTGTGTTTTTGTGAGCAGCAGCAACAACAATCACAAGGAGAAGAATAAGAAGCAGTAGAAGAAAATAAACCAGCGAGCGAGCTATAGATTTCAGGTAAATTTACAATACAATTTGTGTTTTTTTTTTTTATATATATTTTATTTTTTTGATATAAAAATTTTTATTTTTTTAAAATTTACTGATCAATTTCAATCTGTGCAAATGACACATTAAAGTTATTTGCGGTAATCAAATGAGCTTGGAAAATATGATAGAGCTGTGAAAAGTCGAAGACATGGCATTGCTATAGATTTTGTAGAATATCTTGGGAAGTTGATGTAGTATCCAAAATAGCAATTATAGGATGATTTCTGGAGAATTGTGTGTCGCATCTATAGGTTTACAAGATTTTATATAATTTCATAAATAATATAATATAAATAATATAAATAAATATAAATAATATAAATTTCATATCTCTGGCATTTATTGTTTTGGAGATCTATACATTCAAGCTCAGAGTAGGATGATTTCTGGAGCAGTGTGTGCGGCATTTTAAATTGGAAAAATTGTCGATCTACACAAAGCTTACAAAATTTTATCTACTAAATTTCATAGCTCTAGCATTCATTGTCTTGGAGATCTATGCACAGTAGGATGATTCCTGGAGCAGTGTGTGTGTGGCATCCTAAATTTAAAATACTCTCGTTTTGCTTAAGACATATTTTAGATTTTATTTACCAAATTTCATATATCTATGAGATCTATGCATTTCAGCACAAAGTAAAATGATATCTGGAGAATTGTATGTAGCATCTAAAATTTAAAAAGTTGTTGATCTGCATAAAGCTTTCAAAATTTTATATACCAAATTTCATATCTCTAACATTTATTGTGTTGGAGATGTATGTACAGTAGGATGATTCCTGGAGCCAGGATGATTTCTGGCGCAGTGTGTGTGTGGCATCCTAAATTTGAAATACTCTCGTTCTGCTTAAGACATATAAGATTTTATATAACAAATTTCATATCTCTAGCAGTTAAAATTTTTGAGCTCAAACAGAGTGATAGACGGTCAATCGCGCAGTGTTACAAGCTTGTTATACAGTTATAAAAATTGTTAGCTTCATTATGTTTTATAGCTCACACAAACACACACACACACACAGAGAGTAGTGGCAGTTCACTAACCTTGACTTTACCTAGCACTTGGTAATGAAGTTTCAAAGGATTGCCGACAGTTTGTAGCTTTTTGTTTACCATATACTGTTATTACATCCGGCAAAAAAAAAATATATACTTTACTCTCAGAGTGTGTATCTCATTATGCAAACAAGTCTCGAATTGCGCTCGCTGCTCAATGTTACTTGTTGTTTGCTTGGCACCTTGGTTGACATTTAGCGTTGCACTTGCCGCATATTAAAATGCAACACAACAAGAAAAACAAAAACAAAAAAATGGAAAATGAAAAACAAGAACTTTGAAAACTGTTTCAGTTGTTGCTTAAAGTTTTGCAGCCTCAAGAGCCGCTGTGCGTGTTGCAAGTTGACGGTTGCCAGTTACCAGTCGCCAGTTGGCTTAGTTTTGTTTCGTTTTTGTTTTTTTTTTTGGTGCCATCAGCTAAAAGTCCTTGTTAAGCTGTCAACATGTTTTGAGTAAATTGTTACAGCTTGCAACTTCCCCCTTGTCACTTTCCGGTTGCCATTTTGTTAAATATTTGTGCCTTGTTTTGTATGCAACATGCGTCAGCACTATGCACTGTACACTGTCAGCGTGTCAATTATGCTGCAAGTATTTTTTTTTTTTCGTTTTTTCATTTTGTTGACAAACATTTTTCATACATATTTTTTTTCTAATTAAATTTATTTTAATTAAGTTGAAAGCAAAATATTTTTGCCTTTTGTTTTGTTTATTTTATTTTATTTTATTGCATTTCAATTAATTTTATGCAGTTCAATTTCATGCTGCGCTTCACTTTGAATATTGCTTTCAATTTAAT
>JBAMBR010005849.1:0-57331 GCA_037044475.1 Zaprionus obscuricornis | reverse complement strand
GCTCTATACATACATTTTCGATTGTGAAATTATACAAGATGTTAAAATCGAAGCGCGTAACTGGTTTAACAATCAAAGAAAAGCTGCAAATTATTGCAGCTGCAAAAAATAAAGTCGACAAAAATGAACTATGTGCTAAGTACAAGTGCGAAAGGTCTACAATAAACCTCATCATTAAACAACAAGCCGAAATTGAAAAGACTGCAATCGGGTCTGATCTTAAGCGAAAGCGTCGACGAAAAGGCGAACATGACAGATCAAGAATTACATGCAGATCAAGAACTTCTACTAAGGCAAAAGAGTTTTGTCTAAAGTTCAACGAAGACTATGAACCTGATGCCAACTGGCTCTGGCGGAAGCGTCACAACATAAAATATGGAAAAATTCATGGTGAAATTGTTGCAAATGATCCTGTGTCAGCGAATCAATATCAACAAGACATTTTACCAGGATTGATTAAAGACTACAATCCGGAGAATATTTTTAACGCTGACGAAACTGGCCTATTTTATAAAGCAATGCCAACAGCAAAATTTTACTCTTGTGGAAACCAGAGAAGTAGCAATAAATCGCAAAAAAAATAGAATAATAATCACAGATTATTTTAAGCAAGTGATTAACAATGAAAATATAAAATGAATATTAAAATATTAATATTTTATTTAGCACTAATTAAGATATTGGAAACTCATTGGAATTAAAATAATTATATTTGGTTAAAACTGATAAAAATGAATATATGTATTTGAGCTTTAAACAAACTCTTTTTGTCCAAAAATTAAAATTAAGTTAACTGCATTTTTAAGATAGCTGCCTCGAAGTTGCGTGCAAAGTACTCGAGGCAGCTAAGCAAATTATACTGTATACAAACGTATGGTCACTCTGAAGTGCCATCCTTCTGTTTCCTTTCTCACTTAATTGAATGTACATGTGGTGTGGTGTTGAGCCGAAAAGAAGTAAAGTGAACTAAATAAATAATATAAAGGATCTTGTATTTCGCATATTCCAATAATTATCAATTATAGTGTTTCAGTTTCTTTTTTCCACTGAAATAGAAAGTGCACTGGAAGACTATATACTACATACATTTGATATTTATTTTGGCGTGACGTCGATGCAATCTCGGGAGGTTCATACTAAATGGGAGATAGACAACAAACGCAACAGCTGGTATAGAATAGTTCCCAAGATTTTTAAAACGCTATCCGAAATTATCAATACGGATGCCGGAGACTACAAGCTAGGCACGTGCGTCAGCGTTCAATAAAGTTATCATAAGCTGATCATTTTTTTTTTTTAATTGTGAAGAAGTTGCACGTAAAATGTAATCTTTACTACACATAATATGAAACATTGATGAAACAGGAATTACAACTGTTCATAAGCCTGAAAGTTCATTCTTTGATACAAAAAATATAAAATCGTTAGAAATCTCAACGCCCTTAATCGTGCAATTGATGGAGGCATGCAAATAAAATTATGAAGAAGTTGCACGTAAAAATAAATCTGTACTACACAGATAACATCGATGAAAAAGGAATTACAACTATTCATAAGCCTGAACCCGTTACAAGTGGGTCAGATTTTACTTTGGCTGATCGTGCAGAATAGTTTCAATGGCTTTAGTTGTAAATGCGTTGACATGGAATGAAAGCACTGCCTTATTTGGTATTTCCAAGAGTAAAATTTCATAATAATTTTTCATATTAGACAGTTGTAAGAGCAACAGCTTTTCGCAAAGTAAGTAATTAACGATTTTCTTAGGCAAGGCTGTATGAATATGCCAAACGTGTCAAGTATTGCAAAATAATCCGGAATAATAAATTGGACCGGTTTGTCAGAATGTATTCCCAACTTATCCGAGTTAACAAATTTATATAATAATTTCACTAACAAGTGACTGCAATACATCACCAGTCTTCATAACACAAGATAATAATATGCCAGCTAACTCTCTAGCTCTATAAGATTCAGCTAAAACCGTTTGGGAATTCTAAGGATACATTAATGAAAATGTTTTCTCATACTTTTTTTTATCATGATGAAGCATATATTACACACATAATAATAAGGAATTTAGAATTTAATTTAAAAGGAACATTTTCAAACGTATTATATTCGAGTGAAATATTACATCAACGCCTCATTCTGCCTATTGTGAATATTTGCACAAAGTTATTATACACTTGTTTTTCACATTTACAATAGGTACAGGGTATAATAAGCAGAATGAGTACAAAAACAAATTACAATGACTTTTGATTTTCCTTTTTTATTTCTCCTTACGTATGGAAACATAAAAACAATAAAAAATGTGAGCTCTTTTTCGGTTTATTATGCATGTTTACAAATGTGCATTGCCGTGTTAAGTGTGTATACCCAATGTAAGAACAACGTGTAGAAAAACTGAGCGTCCTAAGGAGGTTGGTTTCTCAGTATTTTGCACATTCGAATACATGAACATTCAAATAAAACAATTTTTAAATTTCTATGGAGATGAAATTTTCGATTTAATAAGCAAAGATAATAGGGTATAATAGTTAGTGCGCAAATATATAGAGTGACTTTAAGTTGAATAACACAATTATTTTCATACATAATTTTGTTTTGAATTCCTTGTATTCACAAAAGCAAATCGTGACGTGCTTGTTGAAAAACAAAACTAATCCAACATAGTATATATACTATATTTAAATAAATATTTATATGACGCATATTGCTGGTACTACATACAAACATATCATGCATGTATGACATATACAGCTGGTTGTGTGTATATTGTAGATGTTTTCTGAAACAATGTTTAAATGAATAGCATCCAATTGGCAAATGTTGTATTTGAAAGTGAAATTTATTTAAAAAAATGCTTTGGTTTTTCAGTTAATATTTTATTTTTTCTTAGAAAAGATTTGATTATAATAGAGAATAAGCATAAAAGTGCATACAAAATTATCCGTTTTGGTAATCAAAAAATGTTTATCTAATTTTCATTGTTTTTTTCTCTCTTGGCCTGAAAGGTATACATAATCAAAGCCAAAGCATGACGTCACGCATACACACACAAATGACCACAGAGAATACACCGAATAAAAACAAAGTTCATACAAAAATAGTTGAGGAAATTTAGTCTCTAAATATGCTGAGAGTGCTGAGAACAAATGTATATCTAATCTCCGAAAAGTTTCTTGCCCAGATCCATCATTCTGTGATTGCGGCAAACGCGCAGAGCGTCAGCCTTCTTTAATACAGCCACAACATCGGCATTGACTTCTACCAACTGAGAGAGGAAGTCTTCATAGGCGGATTTGACATTGGCAGGCAATGTGCCAATTTTAACCTTTTTCAACGTCTTTACAATGCCTTCAGCCCAGCCAGACTCCAGTGCAAACTCAGATATCCAAGGTACAAGTGGAAGAACACCGCACATAGTCTGCATGCCGAGGAACCATAGCTCGGAAATATCAGACCAAACGCCCTTGTAGGCAATGGATACTACTAAAGCCGTAGGATCATTACTCTCATCGATATTGTAGGCATCCCATAGGAAACGAATGGTTGATTGTATATATCGACAAATGGAGAAATCGTTTTGCTTAACCTTCTTGGACTGTTGCTTCAATAAGAGCAATCCCAGCACAGATAAATTGCCATGAATGACAAGATTATCTGGTGTGTCCTTCAGCTCTGGCAAATTTTCTACGACAAATTTCAGGAGATTGACAAAAGTAGGTGAATCCTCGGCGCGCTTTGGCTCTAGCACTGTGAAATTCATCAAAATGTTGCATAAAGCAACAATAGCACTTCGAGCCTCTTTCATCTGTGCCTGCTGCTCTGGTGTTGGTACCGGATCGGGTTCGTTCATACGCTTAAGACGTTCAGCACGTGGAATTGGCGGACGCTTCCAGTGAGCAATGCTAAAGTACAGCTCAATAGCTTCTAGCAATACCTCGTCCTGCTTGTGTGTGAAGAGCACACGACGAGCCTCATCCTCAACTGCAAAATGACACAGAGATGGCATCATAACGCGCAGCACGTCCACAGGTGGGGTGCCCTCGCGGGGACCAGCACGCCAGGCCTTCAATTCGTGGAAGCTTTCATTACCGATCTTGAGCATGAACGGCAACAGCTTATAGATAGCCGGGCGCATGGCGGTAGTCTCCTGAGCTAGCCAAGCTGACAGTATGCGCACTGTAGCAACGATAAAAGCCTTATCGCGAGCATTGCCATTTTCACGTATTTTATCCTGGCTGACACGCGTCAATACGGACAGCACCTGGTTGAAGGCGCCCTTAAGTGCAGTGTATGTTGTCTGCTTCTCTTTAGGCTCAAGATCCAGCTGATCTGTGGCCATATATTCAATGCATTGTTCTAATATCGAAAAGCAGCATGTTAGTAGCTCGGCCTGCTTGAAAGTTGTCTCCAGTTTCTTTTCGTCCATTTGCATGCGCACTTCAATTGCGGCCAGTTGCAACAGCATGAGGAAAAATTGTTTTTCATCATTCATAAAGGCCCATTGCATACCAAGTACCTGCAATGTGGTGGCTATTAGATGTAGTGCCGGATCACGTTGCTTGGGTCCAATTTTTGCTTTCAGAATATCGCCACAGCCTTTGAAAAGACTCTCTGGCCAAATCTGTCCCTCCAACGAGTTAAGCACAATTTCACGTCTGCAGGTTATCAAAATATCGGCAAGAATGCGGCAGAGCTCGTACTTGCGTTCCGTATGATCCGTTTCCATATCCAACGAAATGCGTTGAATTAAAGCATGAAAAGCTGTGGGATCCTCGGGCCACGAGGCAATTCCAAACTTCTTCACTAGTAGAACAATCAGATGAAGAGCTTCATCTGTTTGAAAACTTTGCGCCGAATAGATTTGCGACATTTTGGGTATGGCTCCTGTGGCCAGAAGAGCCTGTTGTCCGGGCTCATAGCTGGCAATGCTCTTGAGGCAACTGTAAGCCTCACTAACGACAATCAGATTATCTTCATAGTCTTCATCATCGGCCTGCTCAACAATCTCCAACAGCGTAGGTATAGCATCAATAATATCCTTATGCGTTGCCAACTCCTCCTCCTGACAGAAACCCGTGAATATTGACAATGCCACACTTTTATATACCAACGGTGGGCAATCACTTGGTAAGTCCTTGGAGACAAGCAGCTTGCGCAAAAAGGGAAATCCAATTGCTTCAAAGAGCAGTTTCTTGCCAGCTGTATTACAGTCCTTGCCCTTTATCAGCTTTGTGACCATGAAGAGGGCTGCAAACTTTTCAGTATCGCTACGTGTGCCCTTCAACAGATTGGCGCACTTGCGCACGGGCTCCGGCACGTCCGTCATTCTATGCAACTGTTCTTTGTCTTTATGTATGGTATATCTGTGAGTATTTAAAATATGTATGTATGCTTTATATAGGCGTCTATATATATGCGCTCTATA
The DNA here is from genome assembly GCA_037044475.1 of Zaprionus obscuricornis. Classification (NCBI taxonomy): domain Eukaryota; kingdom Metazoa; phylum Arthropoda; class Insecta; order Diptera; family Drosophilidae; genus Zaprionus; species Zaprionus obscuricornis. Next base: position 51,894 of record JBAMBR010005849.1, on the reverse strand, counting down.
AATAAATCTCACACTTTCACTTGACTACACACAGAGTAAGTTCCCGTTGGCTTTTTGTTTCTACCGGCGGCTGATATTTGGCGTTTGCTTTAGTCCGACTTTTTTTTGGGGCTCCTCGCTAGACGACGCACTCTCGTGCACTGATGCTCGAATCGACGGAAAATCTATTCGACTCGTTTGCTTTTTAAATTTTCCAAACTGGCCGCAGCTGTTGTTGGTTCAAATCTCTTTTGGACATGGCTGAAAAACCTACACAAATTTTAATTTTATGACTACAAATGCTTGTAGCAGGCACAGATAGCTCGAACATGAGACTTGTCGCTATAATTTAGATGTTTACTATATTCTAATGATTTATTTTAGCTGTATTGTGTCAACTTTGTGCTATTTACTCAATTGTAAATACATTTCAATTTTCACAAATATATTCTTTTAAAATATGATAAACAATTGAGTTCTTAACATATTCAATTTTAGGGTGTATATGTTTAAAAGTCTTGATTTTAAATTACAACTAAATTATTTGATTTGCAAAGTTACAATGCTTTTTAGTACAGTTTACAAATTTTAAGTATAAGTAAATCTTTAGTAGGATTAATTTATTTCTATTTTAAATATGAATTACATTTATTATAATTTGCATTATAGTTACAATTAATTGTAATTCTGTAATACTTATATTTTGTGTGTGTGTATTTTTATTATACGTGCCAAGTTTTTTTTTTTCGAATATCTCATATTTAATAATAAGCCGTAAGCATATGTATGTAGTATATGTTTATTATACATTTTTGTTTAATATATAATATAATATTCAAATTGTGTAAATCTTTCTATAAAATATGTTTACAAAATGAATAAACAAGCTTTCAAATACATGCATAAAAATTAAAATGACGACAAATATAAATGAATTATACAACAATAATATATACATATATGTTTTACGAATAATATTATTTGATTCAAATCGAAATGCGCAAAACACAAAACCAAATGCAATGCAGAGTTTAATTCATTGACCCCAAATGAATAAGCGAATAGCATATTTAAATAAATTATGCAAATAACAAGCAAGTGCATACTTACATATTAATATATAAATAAATGTATATATAGAAATTGTACATATGTTAATGAGCTTGTATTTATTTATATATAATATGTTGACATCAACATGTATGCATGTTCAATTTCAGTTTTTCCTGGATATGCAAAATAGATTTTTCTTTATTTTAATGCTATTTCACTTAAAAAAATTATACATATATAACTGGAATTCAATATCAGATTATTTCTATATGCATACACCATCTATATATATATATGTATATATATATATATATATATGTATATACATACACTATATATAAATATATATTTCTATATACGCAAAGATGCAGAGAAATCAAATGAATCGTTTTTGAACAAATTCTGGAACAAATGCAGCCGGCGGGCTGACTTTTCACAGATCGCCTAAAACGTAAACACGAAACGTTGAGAAAAAAAATGTAAAATCATGTTCTAAATATAAACAACATTGCTCACGAGAGAGAGAGAGAGAGAGAGAGAGTTCAATTGGAGAGTGATTGAGAGAGTCTTGTGTAAGAGAGTGCAAGATCACCATATGTTGCAGGAGAGATAGATAAATACATATAGAAATTTTAACGAATCGTCATTTGCTCGATTTAAATTGATTTTCATCGTGTATGCAAGTGAAAATGCATGATCATGATTTTAATAGTACATAGCAAAACATATACACCCTAAAATTGAATATGTTAAGAACTCAATTGTTTATCATATTTTAAAAGAATATATTTGTGAAAATTGAAATGTATTTACAATTGAGTAAATAGCACAAAGTTGACACAATACAGCTAAAATAAATCATTAGAATATAGTAAACATCTAAATTATAGCGACAAGTCTCATGTTCGAGCTATCTGTGCCTGCTACAAGCATTTGTAGTCATAAAATTAAAATTTGTGTAGGTTTTTCAGCCATGTCCAAAAGAGATTTGAACCAACAACAGCTGCGGCCAGTTTGGAAAATTTAAAAAGCAAACGAGTCGAATAGATTTTCCGTCGATTCGAGCATCAGTGCACGAGAGTGCGTCGTCTAGCGAGGAGCCCCAAAAAAAGTCGGACTAAAGCAAACGCCAAATATCAGCCGCCGGTAGAAACAAAAAGCCAACGGGAACTTACTCTGTGTGTAGTCAAGTGAAAGTGTGAGATTTATTTATAGAGCGCATATATATAGACGCCTATATAAAGCATACATACATATTTTAAATACTCACAGATATACCATACATAAAGACAAAGAACAGTTGCATAGAATTGAAATGACGGATGTGCCGGAGCCCGTGCGCAAGTGCGCCAATCTGTTGAAGGGCACACGTAGCGATACTGAAAAGTTTGCAGCCCTCTTCATGGTCACAAAGCTGATAAAGGGCAAGGACTGTAATACAGCTGGCAAGAAACTGCTCTTTGAAGCAATTGGATTTCCCTTTTTGCGCAAGCTGCTTGTCTCCAAGGACTTACCAAGTGATTGCCCACCGTTGGTATATAAAAGTGTGGCATTGTCAATACTCACGGGTTTCTGTCAGGAGGAGGAGTTGGCAACGCATAAGGATATTATTGATGCTATACCTACGCTGTTGGAGATTGTTGAGCAGGCCGATGATGAAGACTATGAAGATAATCTGATTGTCGTTAGTGAGGCTTACAGTTGCCTCAAGAGCATTGCCAGCTATGAGCCCGGACAACAGGCTCTTCTGGCCACAGGAGCCATACCCAAAATGTCGCAAATCTATTCGGCGCAAAGTTTTCAAACAGATGAAGCTCTTCATCTGATTGTTCTACTAGTGAAGAAGTTTGGAATTGCCTCGTGGCCCGAGGATCCCACAGCTTTTCATGCTTTAATTCAACGCATTTCGTTGGATATGGAAACGGATCATACGGAACGCAAGTACGAGCTCTGCCGCATTCTTGCCGATATTTTGATAACCTGCAGACGTGAAATTGTGCTTACCTCGTTGGAGGGACAGATTTGGCCAGAGAGTCTTTTCAAAGGCTGTGGCGATATTCTGAAAGCAAAAATTGGACCCAAGCAACGTGATCCGGCACTACATCTAATAGCCACCACATTGCAGGTACTTGGTATGCAATGGGCCTTTATGAATGATGAAAAACAATTTTTCCTCATGCTGTTGCAACTGGCCGCAATTGAAGTGCGCATGCAAATGGACGAAAAGAAACTGGAGACAACTTTCAAGCAGGCCGAGCTACTAACATGCTGCTTTTCGATATTAGAACAATGCATTGAATATATGGCCACAGATCAGCTGGATCTTGAGCCTAAAGAGAAGCAGACAACATACACTGCACTTAAGGGCGCCTTCAACCAGGTGCTGTCCGTATTGACGCGTGTCAGCCAGGATAAAATACGTGAAAATGGCAATGCTCGCGATAAGGCTTTTATCGTTGCTACAGTGCGCATACTGTCAGCTTGGCTAGCTCAGGAGACTACCGCCATGCGCCCGGCTATCTATAAGCTGTTGCCGTTCATGCTCAAGATCGGTAATGAAAGCTTCCACGAATTGAAGGCCTGGCGTGCTGGTCCCCGCGAGGGCACCCCACCTGTGGACGTGCTGCGCGTTATGATGCCATCTCTGTGTCATTTTGCAGTTGAGGATGAGGCTCGTCGTGTGCTCTTCACACACAAGCAGGACGAGGTATTGCTAGAAGCTATTGAGCTGTACTTTAGCATTGCTCACTGGAAGCGTCCGCCAATTCCACGTGCTGAACGTCTTAAGCGTATGAACGAACCCGATCCGGTACCAACACCAGAGCAGCAGGCACAGATGAAAGAGGCTCGTAGTGCTATTGTTGCTTTATGCAACATTTTGATGAATTTCACAGTGCTAGAGCCAAAGCGCGCCGAGGATTCACCTACTTTTGTCAATCTCCTGAAATTTGTCGTAGAAAATTTGCCAGAGCTGAAGGACACACCAGATAATCTTGTCATTCATGGCAATTTATCTGTGCTGGGATTGCTCTTATTGAAGCAACAGTCCAAGAAGGTTAAGCAAAACGATTTCTCCATTTGTCGATATATACAATCAACCATTCGTTTCCTATGGGATGCCTACAATATCGATGAGAGTAATGATCCTACGGCTTTAGTAGTATCCATTGCCTACAAGGGCGTTTGGTCTGATATTTCCGAGCTATGGTTCCTCGGCATGCAGACTATGTGCGGTGTTCTTCCACTTGTACCTTGGATATCTGAGTTTGCACTGGAGTCTGGCTGGGCTGAAGGCATTGTAAAGACGTTGAAAAAGGTTAAAATTGGCACATTGCCTGCCAATGTCAAATCCGCCTATGAAGACTTCCTCTCTCAGTTGGTAGAAGTCAATGCCGATGTTGTGGCTGTATTAAAGAAGGCTGACGCTCTGCGCGTTTGCCGCAATCACAGAATGATGGATCTGGGCAAGAAACTTTTCGGAGATTAGATATACATTTGTTCTCAGCACTCTCAGCATATTTAGAGACTAAATTTCCTCAACTATTTTTGTATGAACTTTGTTTTTATTCGGTGTATTCTCTGTGGTCATTTGTGTGTGTATGCGTGACGTCATGCTTTGGCTTTGATTATGTATACCTTTCAGGCCAAGAGAGAAAAAAACAATGAAAATTAGATAAACATTTTTTGATTACCAAAACGGATAATTTTGTATGCACTTTTATGCTTATTCTCTATTATAATCAAATCTTTTCTAAGAAAAAATAAAATATTAACTGAAAAACCAAAGCATTTTTTTAAATAAATTTCACTTTCAAATACAACATTTGCCAATTGGATGCTATTCATTTAAACATTGTTTCAGAAAACATCTACAATATACACACAACCAGCTGTATATGTCATATATGCATGATATGTTTGTATGTAGTACCAGCAATATGCGTCATATAAATATTTATTTAAATATAGTATATATATTATGTTGGATTAGTTTTGTTTTTCAACAAGCACGTCACGATTTGCTTTTGTGAATACAAGGAATTCAAAACAAAATTATGTATGAAAATAATTGTGTTATTCAACTTAAAGTCACTCTATATATTTGCGCACTAACTATTATACCCTATTATCTTTGCTTATTAAATCGAAAATTTCATCTCCATAGAAATTTAAAAATTGTTTTATTTGAATGTTCATGTATTCGAATGTGCAAAATACTGAGAAACCAACCTCCTTAGGACGCTCAGTTTTTCTACACGTTGTTCTTACATTGGGTATACACACTTAACACGGCAATGCACATTTGTAAACATGCATAATAAACCGAAAAAGAGCTCACATTTTTTATTGTTTTTATGTTTCCATACGTAAGGAGAAATAAAAAAAGAAAATCAAAAGTCATTGCAATTTGTTTTTGTACTCATTCTGCTTATTATACCCTGTACCTATTGTAAATGTGAAAAACAAGTGTATAATAACTTTGTGCAAATATTCACAATAGGCAGAATGAGGCGTTGATGTAATATTTCACTCGAATATAATACGTTTGAAAATGTTCCTTTTAAATTAAATTCTAAATTCCTTATTATTATGTGTGTAATATATGCTTCATCATGATAAAAAAAAGTATGAGAAAACATTTTCATTAATGTATCCTTAGAATTCCCAAACGGTTTTAGCTGAATCTTATAGAGCTAGAGAGTTAGCTGGCATATTATTATCTTGTGTTATGAAGACTGGTGATGTATTGCAGTCACTTGTTAGTGAAATTATTATATAAATTTGTTAACTCGGATAAGTTGGGAATACATTCTGAGAAACCGGTCCAATTTATTATTCCGGATTATTTTGCAATACTTGACACGTATGGCATATTCATACAGCCATGTCTAAGAAATTCGTTAATTACTTACTTTGCGAAAAGCTGTTGCTCTTATGAAAAATTATTATGAAATTTTACTCTTGGAAATACCAAATAAGGCAGTGCTTTCATTCCATGTCAACGCATTTACAACTAAATCCATTGAAACTATTCTGCACGATCAGCCAAAGTAAAATCTGACCCACTTGTTTCCGGCTGCAGTGACTTGTAACGGGTTCAGGCTTATGAATAGTTGTAATTCCTTTTTCATCGATGTTTCTGTGTAGTACAGATTTATTTTTACGTGCAACTTCTTCATAATTTTATTTGCATGCCTCCATCAATTGCACGATTAAGGGCGTTGAGATTTCTAACGATTTTATATTTTTTGTATCAAAGAATGAACTTTCAGGCTTATGAACAGTTGTAATTCCTGTTTCATCAATGTTTCATATTATGTTAAAGATTACATTTTACGTGCAACTTCTTCACAATTAAAAAAAAAAAATGATCAGCTTATGATAACTTTATTGAACGCTGACGCACGTGCCTAGCTTGTAGTCTCCGGCATCCGTATTGATAATTTCGGATAGCGTTTTAAAAATCTTGGGAACTATTCTATACCAGCTGTTGCGTTTGTTGTCTATCTCCCATTTAGTATGAACCTCCCGAGATTGCATCGACGTCACGCCAAAATAAATATCAAATGTATGTAGTATATAGTCTTCCAGTGCACTTTCTATTTCAGTGGAAAAAAGAAACTGAAACACTATAATTGATAATTATTGGAATATGCGAAATACAAGATCCTTTATATTATTTATTTAGTTCACTTTACTTCTTTTCGGCTCAACACCACACCACATGTACATTCAATTAAGTGAGAAAGGAAACAGAAGGATGGCACTTCAGAGTGACCATACGTTTGTACAGTATAATTTGCTTAGCTGCCTCGAGTACTTTGCACGCAACTTCGAGGCAGCTATCTTAAAAATGCAGTTAACTTAATTTTAATTTTTGGACAAAAAAAGAGTTTGTTTAAAGCTCAAATAAAATACATATATTCATTTTTATCGGTTTTAACCAAATATAATTATTTTAATTCCAATGAGTTTCCAATATCTTAATTAGTGCTAAATAAAATATTAATATTTTAATATTCATTTTATATTTTCATTGTTAATCACTTGCTTAAAATAATCTGTGATTATTATTCTATTTTTTTTGCGATTTATTGCTACTTCTCTGGTTTCCACAAGAGTAAAATTTTGCTGTTGGCATTGCTTTATAAAATAGGCCAGTTTCGTCAACGTTAAAAATATTCTCCGGATTGTAGTCTTTAATCAATCCTGGTAAAATGTCTTGTTGATATTGATTCGCTGACACAGAATCATTTGCAACAGTTTCACCATGAATTTTTCCATATTTTATGTTGTGACGCTTCCGCCAGAGCCAGTTGGCATCAGGTTCATAGTCTTCGTTGAACTTTAGACAAAACTCTTTTGCCTTAGCTAAAATTACATGCAGATCAAGAACTTCTACTAAGTCATGTTCGCCTTTTCGTCGACGCTTTCGCTTAAGATCAGACCCGATTGCAGTCTTTTCAATTTCGGCTTGTTGTTTAATGATGAGGTTTATTGTAGACCTATCGCACTTGTACTTAGCACATAGTTCTTTTTTGTCGACTTTATTTTTTGCAGCTGCAATAATTTGCAGCTTTTCTTTGATTGTTAAACCAGTTACGCGCTTCGATTTTAACATCTTGTATAATTTCACAATCGAAAATGTATGTATAGAGCGAAAGCTACGCCTTAGCAACGCATGGCGTAGCTTCTACAGCCTCCTGCTGTCTTTGGCGTCACTAAACCGGCGACTAAATTGCAAATATCAGGGCGTTTAGTGGCAATTTCCTGCACTTGCAGACCAGTTGGTGTCCGCTGGACAGTGGCCGTCGCCACGTGATTTACCACGCACAAAATCCTTGTAGAGCCAACGAGAAAGCCAGAGAATAGCACAAAAATGCTCTTTGAAAGAGGGCGCACGCCCAAGCAACACCAATATTTAGTATATACGACGGATGTCGGCAGATTTATTTTTCTCTTTCACTGCGGTTCAACTTTTCACTTAAGCTTTTCAATGAAAAAAGAGATGGTCTAGGCTAGTCTAAGCGTGGGTATCGATACTGTTTGACTTCATTTTAGTGCGGTATCGATTATGATTTAATACGATACCAATGTGAATGGCAAAACTGATCCTCCCAACTCACCCCAAATATTTGATTACTAGATCAAATATATATATATGTTATATATATATATCCCCACGTGGTAAGATTGAAGCGTTACATTCGCGCATTTGTTTTCGTTGACGCAAATGTTCCATTTTTCCGCCCATTCTTGGAATGACTCCAAGTACTGCTGCAGAGCACTCGTAGCCAGCAGGATGCAATCACTTTTGGTGAGCACTGCGGTGTCATCAGCGAAGGTAGCAATGAGTGTATCCGTATCTTCAATATCATTGTGATTGGGCATATCAGCCCAGCTGGCTTGGCAATGAGATGGAAGGCTCAGGACAATGTTTCAGCTTAGAACTCACTTATATAATTGCACCACCCCTGCTGTTATCACTTAGATGGGTGGCATGGTAGGTGTGATAATCAAACAGGTATAGATTTTCACCCTCTCTCTTGAGTGTCTCAGTTGTTCTTCTATATATTTGGCTATTGCTCGTGCGTTGATTGGTACATGTTTTTACTGAACCAGTTCTCGGAATGCTTTGTTCGATTCAATAGTCTCTTAGATTTCCTAAGAGAGTTGATCTATTCTATTGTTAATTTCAAGAATAGAGTGTCTCGAACTTTTATTCAGATAATCAACACCTGACGAGCTTACTTTCCTCAGCTGATGCTTGATATTTGGCCATGGTTGAGTAGTTTTAGGACAAGTATCATCAACATATGACATGTTGCATCTGACGATTTCAGCCGAATTAAAACCACTAAGAGATCTTATGTCACTGTTAACAACTGGCTGCAGTCTGAGCGAATACTCATATCGAAATGACAATCAAATCAATTCAACTATTAGACACAACGAGTTCGATGATTTTACTCGAACCTATTTTTGCTCGGCAATCACAATCAAGTATGCTGCTTAGGCTTACATCAAACCGTTTGATGCGATTGTTGTTAACGATACATTAGGTTGCTCTGTTGCTAAGTCAGAATTCAAGGCATTTTTACTCGAGTATAATTTTTTTGATTTTAATCATCTGATACTCAATTGGTTCTGTTATGATGCGTGTGATAGAACATATCAGAAGTATGCATGTATACGTATATGTATGTTAAAAATTGTTTTTAGCTAAAATAAAGCAAAAGTAGTATTTATAATAATTATTATTGCCATTTTATATTATAAAGGGTGTTTTTTTTTAAGAAGTAGAGAACTTTAAATTTCAATAAAACAACGAAAGAACAACGATCAATATGATCGATATTCGAAAGATAATCTTGTGGCATTACATTTTAAATATGATTTCTGGCATATGACCGCCACGGCTGGCTCGGATGTTGTCCAATCTGGTCTTCCAATTTTCGAAGACTTTTTCCAACATTTGTGGCCGTATATCGGCAATAACACGGCGAATGTTGTCTTCCAAATGGTCATTCGTTTGTGGCTCATCCGTATAGATCAATGACTCTATTAAATTAAAATTGTTAGACATTTCAACGATTTCTCTGGCATATTTATCGACTTCTTCGCTTAATGTTTCTTCTGAAAATTCATTACTAGAACTGTAGGTTAGGCTATCAAATGAAAATATGGAAGTTTCTGTTGGAGTTGAGGGTGTTGATGTAGTATATTTTATAGGTTGTAACAAACACGTTAAGTGGGCAGCAAACTGGAGGCGTACTCTGCCTACATTGTCGACTACAGCTCAGGGAAAGTGAGGTGAGTCTTTTGCCACCTAGTAAGCTACCGTGCCACAAAAATAAAAAAAAAGGTAGTCAGAGTGAATATAGGAACAGACAAGATGGGCTATCAACCGATAGACCTGATAGGAATTTAAATTTGAATATACAAGGTGGGTCAAATAAGCTCTGAGCCACTATTGATACTACCATCAATTTTAAATTCAAATTTCAAATTAACCGAAAATGCTCACCCCTACACATTTTGTGTCTTTTAGTTATTTTCGTCGTTTGAAAAGAACAGTTTTTAATTTCTCGCAAGTTCCTCTTTGTGAGCGAATTAGTCGTTGTAGTGGTTACAATACTGGGGTATTTCTGGGATTTGGAATGCAATTTTTTGGGGTTGTCTGTCATATTTTAACTTAAGACAGATTTCACAGTTCTTGATTATTTGGGAAATTTTGTCTTTCATATATGGAAAGAAATGTTGGCGTTTAATTTGCAAAAGTGTTTCGTCGATGCCTCTGTGATTATGTTACCTGAGAAAATAATATACTATTGTGTTATTCAGAAATGTATTTACAAATAATAAGTTACCTTTATATGAAATCATTTGCTCATTTATACTTTGAAATTCTTCTTGCGAAATTTCATTGAATTTTTTTTGTGCAACTTTTCGTATTCAGAAGTTCCCTTCTGAGACTGTTTAGAGTTATCGTTCAAATGGAAAAACTGTTTAATTTTTTCAAATCTGTTTCTCGGTAATGCATTTGCAACGGCGGCTAGTTTGAAATTTGTCGCCCACGCCATTCTATAAGCTGGTATTTTCACAACTGCAAGGTAAAGAAATATGCCAACAAACCTTTTCATTTCAGGCACAGTGCATTTCAATTCTATGCCCTTCGTTTGCATATAGATTCGTTTCCTGACATATTTTCTCCGATAGTTCATCCGCAAAGAAAGTTTTAAAATATGGGTGTAGATGACTGTTTTTACCGCATTGCTGCATAATTTTCCAAGTGGTCTCGCTCTCCATAAACTCTGCATTCCTCCACTTCAAACTCTTCAAATCAATTTCATAGTGGCCACCTTCTACTGTGAATGCAGTTTTGGCTGTGTCATCAGGGTTCATCTCAATCTGATGGAAGCCACTTGCAAGGTCTAATGTTGAAAAATATCTAGCTTTGCATAAGCGGTCTAGGATGTCGTTGATGTTCGGTATGGGGTATTTGTCGGGGACAGTTTTGTCATTAAGTTTCCTGTAATCTATTACAAGTCGCCATTTCTGTTCCTCGGTGGGGCGCTTTTCTTAGGAACGACCCAAACGGGTGCGCTCCATGGTGAATAGCTGGATTTTATGATGTCTTGTTTTAGCATTGAGTCTATTTGCTTCTTGACTTCCTCATTGTGAATGAATGGGTATCTGTATGATTTAACGTATAGAGGAACGTTATCAATAGTTGGAATAGAATGTGTTTTTTTTTGTTCGTGAAACTGAGAGGTTTGGCCTTGTTATAGAATATGTCAATGTATTTTTTATATAGTGAGGTTAATCCCTGTTTTTCTTCGGGATTTAAATGTTCTAGGTTCAGTTCTTCCAGAGAATTCGGGGTTTCATGCTAAAGTTTGTTACTTGAAAATTTATTACATTATCTTTTGTAATATAAAGGCCACCTGATATGATTAGTTCGTTATTAATGTTAAATGTATTGAATAGGTACACTCCCTGTTTGTTCTGTACTGGCAACGGTACAATAGTTTTTGTATGTTCTGAGATATTGTATACGTTCGAGGTTTGGTTGTTATAATTTGAAATAGGTAGGGTAGTGTTAGATAGTTTTAATTGTGAATTAGGTCTATCTATTTTAGCTTTGAGTTGTTGAAGTAAGTCCGTGCCCAGTAGCCCATCGAAAAAGGAGTGGAATTTAAATGGTAGCAAGGTCATGTTACCAGGGTTTATGAATATTGGTGGGAACGGGGGGCTTATTTTTTGTTTAATTATAAATTTGTTTAATGCTGTTTTAAGTGTTATGGGAATTTCCATGCTGACGCAATTTGTTTTATTGACAAATTTAGGGTCGATGAAAGAATTCGTGGAGCCAGTGTCGATTAAGAATTTTAATGAGATGTTGTAAAGGGATTAGATTTCTATGAATGGGAGAGAAGAACTTTGTGTAGAACTTTGTCCTGTTGAGTTCCCGAGGCAGGTATTTGAAAATTTGGGTTCGATGTTTGTCGTTCTTCTTCTATGTTGTGAAGGTTATTGGATTTTGGCTGAGCAGAGTTAAAAGGTTTATTCCTAATGTTATATCTTTCGTTGTTGCGATTATAGTCAGAGTTGTTCCCGGAGTTAGCTGTACTATAGTAAGAATTTGAGGTTCTGGGTTGATTTGGGTAGGGATATGAACGATTATTACGGTTGTTATAATTGCGATAGTTGCGTTCGTTGTTGTTGTGGTTGTTCCTATCATTTCGATATTTGCGACCGTTATGGTTGTCTCTCGGTTCGTTGAGTCCTCGATTTGCTCTTTTGTTCATGTTATAATGTTAATATAATTTATTATATATAGTCCTCGTAACTGAGGTTCACTTGATTATGTGAAAGAAAATTTTCAAAAGTGCTCAATTCACTAACAATGTCAGATTCGAAAGGAAAATTTAAAACACTTTTAATATTTATTAAATTTTCCGATTCTACAGACAAAGGCCTGAGAATTTCTGTTTCGGGCATGGGAAAATATGGTATACCAAAGCGACAAATAGAGTTGCCTCTTACTTCACGCATACATGAATGACCGTGATTGTGCTTTTGGTACTCAACAAACTGAGCTATGTCAGCATCAGTTATATCAGTTGTAATAAATTGATCAATAAACGCTATTACCGAAGTAATAGTCGACTCATCATCAAAACTTAACTTTCAGTCAAAACATGCCATGTATATGAGGTGAACCTCTTTGCTGAAATTCAACTCGCCAGTAGTATTAGATAACTGGATGACTACCTAAAAAAATACCTCCCTCTTGATTCACAATTTTCAGTATTTGACGATACCGAAAATCAAAGTATCTAGCACAAGTTACAGGATCGACCTAATTAATCTAGACTTTTCACTAAAACTGAAATTAGAAACTTCTACTTCTGTAATTTGTTCTCTATCGACATTTTTCTTTAATAATGTCAGAAGCTCCGTCCACCTCGTTTCAGCAGCCGACAAGGTGATAAAGAAGGTAGGCAGGCCAAACTGGCGAATCATAGCCATTACTTTCTTTTTCTCTGCTTCCTAATAAGCAGGAGACGTGCGAATCCCTTTTAGAACTCTATAGCCTTCATCGTGGCGAATAAGATTTTCTAAATGCTCTTCATTTAGAGCGTTAGAAGCTGTAATAGCGCGAGAGGCACACTGTTTTCCTAAACATATTGTAGTATTACTACGAATCTAAATCAGCTCAGTATCAGTTGTATAAGAAGACAACCACTGTTCATTAACTACTACATTATACTTTCTATATAGCTCTGTATTAATTAAATATCTTATAGCCTCAGCTATTTTCAATGGTTTAATGGTTTCAGCCATGAAATCATGACTGTATTCCATTCTACGTTTGAGGTGGAGCTGGACGACCTCTGCCTCATGGGAGGGATACCACGATATTGCTGACTGGTATTGGTATTGATTGCACTCTGACGCTCATGACCTAAAGACTTTATTATCATAAATGGAAGACGAGGAGAAATAAGGCGTTCCTCTAATGGAGTAAGCCCTTTGAGGCAATCGGGCAATTCTGGAAAATCTAGTCCATTTGTAATGGAAGCTTTAGACTTATGACCTGATTTAATTTGGCGGCTGCATGTTTTGCAGAATGATAAACTACCGTCTGCTGAAGGGAACTGTTGTTCAATATTTAATATATCCGCACCAAACTCGTAAACATTTTCAATATATCCTCGAGACGGTTTTTAACTTCTCTATTTTGGCTAGATTCCCTATATTGACTAACTCTTCGGCTAAGACTCCTTAACGAGTCAAATGCTGCTTGTCTCGCCAATAACCGAGCACTACTTCGTGCTGCGGAGTTACGAGCTTGTTCGATAATCCTACGAGTAAGATTATCCCTAGGTTGTGACCTATTTATTCTATCTAACTCCCTTTCATAAATTCGCCGCTCAACATTAGTCTGCCTAGCTAACATACGCTGTTCAGTATTTCGTCTTTGTTCGTTCGTCCTGTATTCTTCATTCTGTATACTAATTTCCCTACGTCGAGTATCAGCCTTCCTAAAAGTCCTGTCAGTTCGTCGTAGGCTTCTCCCCGCCGTATTCCGACGTTGTTCAGCTACCCTGTATCCCGGCTGATTTCTTCGTTCGGACCTTTGTGCAGTATCAACCTGCTGCTCAGGCTGCCTAAAATCTGGGTCTAAGCGTAATTCCCTTAAACGTTCTGCGTCTCTTGCCTGTTCATTTGCCTAATTCTCGCAGAACGTCTTGTTGAGCGCCGTAAACTATTAAGCCTTTGCTCACTCTCTCTATTTTCTGTGTCTGCTCTTCGATCTCTCTGCGACGTTAAATTTGCCTCTCCTTCAAGCAATGCATACTCTACATTTTGCCTATTTAACCTATTTCTCGATTGGCGAACACGTGCCAGTTGAGAAGCGGACTGATGACGAAGTCGGGGCATCACGGACAAAAATATTAAAAATAATTTTTTATTGCTAAAATAATTTCTAGACAAAAAATACTTTATATTTATAAAATTTTTAAATTATTTTAATTAATGTCAATTAATTATATTTCAAAAATTTATTTATTTTTAAAAATTGTATTATTAAATTATTATTTAAAATAAATAAAATATTAAATATTAATAAATAAAAAAAAAAATTTTTAAATTTAAATTAAATTTATGTTTAGTATATTATTTATATATTAAAACAATTGGTTAAAATATTAAAAATGAAATTAATGTATCAAAATACATAATAATACATAATACATACATAATAAATAATTATAAATTTAACTCATTTAAATAAATTGCAATATTAAAGACAAATCTGTACGGTGGCAAGCGTCATACATACATACATACATACATACATATGCACGTATGTAGGTATGTACATAAATACACACTGGTTTTATATTACAAATATATATTTTATTATTTCAATAATATTGTTAAACTTATTTAGTAACACAAACACTATTCATTAATTTACTTACTAATTATAAAAATAGCTGATACTAGATATATTATTATACTTAATTCTCTTAAAACCAATAAATCACGACGATCGCTAGTTTTTGGCACGCGTCAATAATTGACTGAATAGAAAAAAGCGCGCGAGTTAACAGTTGGACGTGGTCAAGGGGTGGGGGACAGCGAACCTTCGGCCTCTTCTAGTTCTTTCTATGCCTTTCTATGCAGCGCCTCCAGTAAGAGCAAAAATACGTGTTTTTAGTTCAATGGTATGACAAAAAGTAAAGTGCTTTATTCGACAAAAATTATATATGCCTAACTACAACTAAGAGTTATGCTTTTGATCCCGTTACTGAGAGCGAGAGTGTAAGAAATGCGAGAGAGTCTTGTCCAGTGGCAGAGAGCGACGGGGGTACAGTGGCAGGCTAGGGTGCTCTATGCAACTAGCTTTTGATCCCGTTACTGAGAGCGAGAGTGTAACAAATGCGAGAGAGTCTTGTCCAGTGGCAGAGAGCAACGGGGGTACGGAGGCAAGGTATGGTGTTCTATGTAACTCGCGCGCCAGAAGTCAAATAGTAAAGTGTCTTGTATTAAGTCTTTTGTAATTTATTAGCACTTGTCCCTTTTGTTCAGCTTCTCTTAATATCAATAGATGTCGCTAAAAAGCCCACCGCAAAAAATGACTCGAAGAGAAAACACCTAAAAAATTCGATTTGTTAGGGAGACGAATAAACGCACCAAAGTGATTTAAGTAAAATTATTGATTTCACTCATAGACAATTATTTATTTTGTTTTGTGCCCATAGGGCACCGAGTATAAAAATAATGATAACTTAACAGTTCGGCTAATAAGTCCCAGGACTGAGTAAGAAAATCGAATTTTTTTTTTTTAATTATATAGGTATATTTTATTATTCGACGTAGTTTCCTTCTAGGGTGATACACCGAGTATAGCATCTTCGGCTATCTCATCTTTAATATTTTTTTTGTTGCATCAGGCAGCAGGTCATCAAGATCACCTCCTTCATTATATCACCCACCAATATTGATTAGGAAATTCTCCATGTTCCTAAATCCATTGCCATTGATTGGTGAAAAGGGTAGGCAGTCCTGTGTCACCTATTCCACACATGGGTCAATAGTATTTTGAGTCTTCAGGTTTCGCAGTAATCTACAATGTTGTCTTATTAAACAACTTGCAGCATTTATGTCGACTTAAATTTGAAGACTGGTTCGATGAGTATTTCACAAGATCATGACAAGACCGGCAGTATAAAAATCCATCCAGAACAACGCCATCCCTCTTTACAATTACTGTTTTCAATCATTTAGTGGTTGTGAAGCGATTGGTATAATTTGTGGGTCTTCGTTTATGTTTAAGTTTGGCTCAATTCTGCTAAGTCAGGGACTACGTTTTGCGACCCTTTTTGTATACGATTTCGTAGTCGTAATCGACCAGAATAGTTTTCCAAAAAAGTAGTTTTGATTCCGGACTTTCAGATTATCTATTTAGATTAATGACTTATGGTCCATGACTATTATGAATCTATGCCCGAAGAGGTACAGACCAAATGATAGCTAGTATTTCTTTCTCTATTGTAGAATAGATCTGTGTATCGGCTTTATAACAACACTGAACCTATCGCATAATTACTTGCGTCTGTTGTCAACGTGAACGGTTAGTTGAAACCAGGGTATATGAGTATGGGATCATTACAAAGAAGATCTTTCGACTGCTTGTTTAAATTCGTCGTCTATTATTATAGATTTGTTTCCTTTCAACTGTCTCATTATGGGTTTAGTTATTTTCACGAAGTCCTTTATTAATTGTCCTAAAAATGACTTAATTTCCCTATTTACCTTTGGCTTGAATCTTAAATGGATTCGGTTTGACTACCTCTTGGATGATGATTTTTGCTAAGTCAGAATTCAAGGCATTTTTACTCGAGTATAATTTTTTTGATTTTAATCAATTGGTTCTGTTATGATGCGTGTTATAGAACATATCAGAAGTATGCATGTATACGTATATGTATGTTAAAAATTGTTTTTAGCTAAAATAAAGCAAAAGTAGTATTTATAATAATTATTATTGCTATTTTATATTATAAAGGGTGTTTTTTTAAGAAGTAGAGAACTTTAAATTTCAATAAAACAACGATAGAACAACGATCGATATGAATTTTTTTTTATTCGAAAGATAATCTTGTGGCATTACATTTTAAATATGATTTCTGGCATATGACCGCCACGGCTGGCTCGGATGTTGTCCAATCTGGTCGTCCAATTTTCGAAGACTTTTTCCAACATTTTTGGCCGTATATCGGCAATAACACGGCGAATGTTGTCTTCCAAATGGTCAATCGTCTGTGGCTCTCCGTATAGATCAATGACTTTACATTGTCCCACAGAAAGTAGTCTAGCGGTGTTAAATCACAAGATCTTGGAGGCCAATTCACAGGGCCAAAACGTGAAATTAGGCGGTCACCAAACCACGGTGGTTGGGCTTTTATTGAGCCGCGGCCATAAGTACTTATAGTTAAGATGTTTTAACGAAATTTTCACCAAAATCCTAAAAAAATATTTTAAATGTATAGTAAAAAAATTGGCCATATCGTACGTCTATATCATATAGCTGCAATAGGAACGATAGGATAGATATATGTATATAGTATGAAAAACTTTTTTGTTTTTCAAGATATGTAAACCAAACTTACAGATTGTATGCTTGGACCAGTTTTATATATGCTTGCCAAATATAGTCCAAATCGGAAAACTATATCATACCGCTGCCATAGTAAAAATTGTAAACATTGTAAAGTACCAGTTTCAAGTGATATTGATATACTTTAATAATAAGACACTTTTGTAAATAAATTAGGAGCCATAACAACATAACATTTCTTCATTAGCAGCCATACTTTTAAAATAACAAAAATAATAAAATAAATTATACAATAAAAATAATAAAATAAATAAATTCGTGTCATATATTTATATTATATACATTTTAAATTATAACACTATTATTCCTATTATTCTAATCTAGTCTATCCCCAAAGCTCACTAATACACCGTTATGGTGACTATAAACTGTTTCATAAGTCCTAGCGCTAATATTATTATTGACAATATTTGAAAACGCCCAATCAATATGTGTGTTCATATTGGTTGTAGACGTTTGCAAATCTAACAAACTCCTGAATTCATTATTAATTAAATAATTATAAATACTGCTACACCTATCGAAGGTTTTTAAGCATAAATTAAAATCTCCTAAAATAATCATATTATTTCCTAAACTATTTAATTGCCGAAATAGTTCCTCAAATTCTGTTTTAAATGTTGATATTGAATAACTTGGGCTTTTATAAACAATAAGAAAACTTATGGCTTTATACCTAAAGAAGCCAAACTCGAATACTACTGATCCAATAACTTTTCTACCGCTCTGACAATTTGTAAC
Source organism: Zaprionus obscuricornis (assembly GCA_037044475.1). Taxonomy (NCBI): domain Eukaryota; kingdom Metazoa; phylum Arthropoda; class Insecta; order Diptera; family Drosophilidae; genus Zaprionus; species Zaprionus obscuricornis. The sequence goes on along the minus strand of JBAMBR010005849.1, from coordinate 33,422 downwards.
ATTACTTATTAATTCATTTTTAATATATACTAAAATACCAGTTAAAGGGCGTACAGATTCCAGACGGACAACATTAGTGAACCCGGGAATGTCTAACATTTCTTTTGCTATGGATGTCTCCACAAAACATAATACTGATGATTGAAGCATCAAAATGCAAATTTAGGCTCTGAGTATTATGGAAGAGAATGTTTAATGAGAATGTTTATATGATCATAATGAGATCCTAATAAATTTACAGTCCGCAGTTTCTCTAATTGGGCTTTCACTTTATCATTTCTATTTGGGGACCTAGGAGGAATAAAATTTCCAATAATAAATAAACCTAAAGCAGTAGTTGCTCTACTGCAAGCTACATAAAGTGCAGCACGCTGCATTCTTGAATTAGCATGGACTACCACTTTGCTATATGTAGCTCCCTGACTTTTGTGAATTGTTATACCTTCTGCAGGTACAATTGGAAACTGCTTACGATCAATACTAACTTGCGCATTATTAGAATATTGAAAACTTCTTACAATTTTCTGAACTGGAGTCCAGGAAGGTCCTGTACGATGAGTACACTTCGAACGCGCTACGCTTTCTTCAGAAAATTTTATCCATAAAATGTTTGGTGAGTTGGATAAATCAAAATCTATTTGCATCAATATTCCAGATGCCCAATTAACTAACCCATCTCCTGTGTCTACATTAACTGTCATCATATATTTGGCAGTAGTTTTCAATAAAAGGGACATGGAGAGCCCCTGTGTAGCGGACTTTTAAAACATTTAACCTCCTCTAAAATTCTCTCCTTGCTAGCTGACCCCAAATGAGCAGCATTCAGAAAGTCTACAGCGGTAGAAATAAATTGTTCACTAGAAATCGAGTTTAGTTTTATCATACGATAACTTAAGCTGATCGTGGGACAAAAAAAATTAATTTTCTTCTAACGGTAATAAAATTTCTGTTTGAGGCATGGGGGGGGTATGGAATACCGAATCGACAAACCTGCTTTGACCTAACCTCGCGACTGCAAGAATGCCCATGATTATGGGTTTGGTAACCCAAAAACGGGACTACCTCTGGGCAATTTGTATCTGTGGTAATAAATTTATAAATAAAGGACTTGACAGACAGAATTGTTGACACATTTTGTAAGTCGAGCTTTGGGGCATCTTTCAGCCAAAACATGCCATGAATGTGTGGCGAGCCTCTTTGTTGAAACTCTACTCGTATGATCTAATGACCCTATGACTATCGAAAATACCGCCTTCTTTTCTCATTAGTTTTAATACTTGCCTATATCGAAAATCAAAGTATCTAGCGCAGGTAACTGGATCTGCTCTAATAAGACGGGCTTTATTTTCAAAACTTACATTGGAGGCTAATTCTTCTGAAATTTCTTGCTTGTCTACATTTTTAGACAGCAAGACCAAAAGCTCCGTCCATCTAGTCTCTGCAGCCGAAAAGGTTATAAAACGCACGTCCCGAGCCGAAATGCCTTGATTGGCATAGTGCTTTCGTAAGCAAATAGACGTGTTGTTCCTAATACTAATCATTTCTAACTTTTTGAAGTTATGAAATAATTTGTCAGTTCTACAACCTCTTCTATCGAAATTCCTAAGTTATGATCTAACTATGGTTGTAAAACTCTTTCTTTTAACGCCAGCGAATATAGTTGGGAAAGCCAGTTCCTCTGAATCAGAATTATCAATCATGTCCAAAGGACGCTGACCTTCCCCAGGAGCAATAGCTATTCTAGGTATCGTGGCGTTTTCTATAGGGACATTTTCTATGAGGGTTTCCTGACCTCCAGGATTAATATTTTCCTCATCTTCTCCTAAAACTTGTTCAGTAGGCTGACCAGACCTCGCTATCATTTCTTCTATAATGTCCTTGTCTTCGGCTGACGCAACAAATGGTACCGTCACAGAAGAATAAGAAGACAACCAGTGTTCATTGACAGTGACGTTATGCTTCCTGTATAGCTCTGTATCGACCGAATACCGAATTGCATCAGCTATTTTTGAAGGCCTAATGGTTTCAGCCATGAAATCATGGTTATACTCCATTCTACGTTTAAGGTGTATCTGAACTACCTCGGCTTCATTAAATGCCCTGGGAAGGGAAGTAACAACATTTTCTACTGGAATCGGCACATTGACCGCTGCTCCTTTGATGGCACTTTGTCGGCCATACCCCAGAGACTTAATAATCATAAAAGGAAGGCGTGGAGAAATAAGCCGTTCTTCTAAAGGCGTTAAGCCTTTCAAACACTCTGGTAGCTTGGGAAAGTCAAGGCCATTTGTTATTGAAGCTCTAGGTTTTCTTCCTGACTTTATGCTTCGGCTGCATGTTTTGCAAAAACTAAATCTATTGTTGTGAGATTGAAAAATAGAGTACAAACATAAAATGTCTGCACTATCTGCCTCACTACACTTTTCCTCTATAAACTCACAGGAGATTTTGTCCACTTGATGTGGAAACCAAAGGCCCTTACAGCATATGCAACCCTGATCGGGTCCCTGCTTGACGATTATATTAAATCTATCTATCATAGCATCTAAGCTAACTAGCCTTACTTGCTGATCTCTATCTTCGGGCAAGGTATCCGAACGTTCTGTTCTCATGCGGATCGAATTTCTCCTATTTTCTTCTTCCCTATTGGCACTAACATTTCTATATTGGCTAACTCTTTGAGACGAACTCCTAAGGGCATCTAATGCCTCCTGTCGTGCTCGAATTCGAGCACTACGCCTTGAACATGTATTTCGTGCATGCTCGATAATCCTTATAACAGGATTATTTCGGACCTGAGACCCTTTCTAAATTTTGTCGCTGGCTAGCTCGATTAACAGCATCTCGTTCCCGTTCGTTTGCCCGAAATCGTGGGTCTAGTCTGAGCCTCGATCGACTCAAAGAATTCCTTTGCTGTTCATGTCGTCTAATGACAATATTCGTCGTGCGAATAGCTCGCCGAATAGTGTCCTGTGCCTGTTCAGCTGCCCGAGAAATTGGGTCTTATCGGCGCCTTGCTCGACGCGAAAAATTTACTTCTTGTTCTAATTGTGCCAGGAGAGTATTCGTTCTTCGAATAGCTCGCCTAATAGTGTCCTGTGCCTGTTCAGCTGCCCGAGAAATTGGGTCTTCTCGGCGCCTTGCTCGACGCAAATAATTAATGTCTTGCTCTAGACGTCTAAGAAAAACATTTGTTCGGAGAACTGCTCGACGGATAGTGTCCTGCCTCTGCTCATTTGCCCGATAAAGTGGGTCTTGTCGGCGACTTGCGCGGCGTAAAGTATTATTTACACGCTCGGCTTGTCTGATAAGAGCATCTCTTCTGCAAATAGCTCTTCGAATTCGGTATTGCTCCTGTTCTTTTGCTCGGATAAGTGGGTCAAGTCGACGCTCCGATCGGAGCAAAGTATTCCTTTGTTGTTGTCTTTGTCTGACAGACGGACTAGTTCGTAAGAAATTGTGTCTAGCAGTGTCTTGGGTTTGACGTAAAGTTCTAAACTGTCTGTTACGTCTACTAACTTGATGCCGTTGACTGTCCCTAATTCTCTTTCATTAAATTCAATATTTTCCCTACGATGTCTAAGGGATTCTAAATTACTTCTCTCCATAATAATCAGCGTTTGATCTATTTTCCTGATTTCTAGCTCTTTGTCTTCCAGCCCTACTTGCAGCTGCGCTTCTACTCAATATAGGCATATTGATTTAGGTACTTAAATCTAAACTATATATATACGTATATATAAAATGTAAAAAAAAAAATATATATATATATATATATATATCCGACAAAAATAAAAAAATGAGAAATGAAAATAAGTAATATAATATATAAGTAAATTGATATTATATTATTAACACTATGTACATATATATAACAATATATACATATATATATATATATATATATATATATATTAATTGATAATAAAATAAAAATTGTATCTAAATATATATTTAAAATTAACCACTAAATCTTAGAAAAAAAACACATTAAATCGCAATTCAGACGAATTATTAACAAAATATATATATATATAATATATAATTATTCCACTAAAATTAATAATATATTATATATAATATATCATTAATTGACAATAAAATACATGTTTTTGATTTATGTATTAAATATGTATTATAACAATTGTACGGTCAACGTACTTTCTATCCACATATGTATGTACGTATGTATATATTTTAACAACTATATATATATCACACGTGTTCCTTAACAACACATACACAAGCACCAAAAAGCAAAAATAATTTTATAATTTATTTTATATGTATATATACAGTATATACTATATATATATATAGTATATAATTAAAATTAATGATATATATAATATAAATATATATATATATATATATATATGCATAAATATATATTATATATATATATATAGGTATATATATATAAATAAAAAGCATAAACTATTTTTACTCCTTTCCTTCATTTTAGAAATGACTGATTCTAAAACATTGAGGACGCTTTCATTAAGTCCCGGAGTCATATTTTTAATTGGAGCCCATCTTAACAGTGAAGTTTTTGAGGGGAGATTTAATTTGAGATCATCTCTCATAAATGTGTAGGCTTTGGCAGAATGAAAATTAATGCTTTGAGCAATAATTTTATCTTCTGCTTTCCACGATTGCTTGTTTCTCATTAACATTTCGCAAAACGTGTTTGAAGTTTCAGAAAGCCCTTTCTTTTTAAGAATTTTATAAATAGTGCTGTTTTCCTGTATCTTTTTCAAGCACTTTAGCTTTTGATATCTTACGAATCTTGTCGACATTTGCAATTGTCTTATTTTTTTTAAGTACTTTTGTACTTTTTTTTTCTCTTCATTGAGGTTTTTTGTGGCTTCCCAAAATTTATTTTTGTAATAATTTTCATTTTGTTCTTTTTTAAGAGTTTTGAAGTCAGTATCCATATATTTAATATTTTGTGTTTCCAAGGGCATACGAGCACTTTGATAGAAAACTGGAGTATTTTCTTCCATTTCATCATAAAAATGGCCAATATCAATGTCGTTTTTGGTAAAGCTTAAATTTAATGACGGCTCTTCTACCAAACGTAGAGTCGGTACAGCCCCTAATTTTAATTTAACCTTCCCTAAGTACTTAGATTCAAAATGTAAACTGCAAATTCTTGCTTTACTAATATCGAGCCCCGATTCCAATTTACATTTTGATATCCATTTACGACGCTCAACGTCTTTTCTCGGAAAATGAAAAAGTCGGATGGGAAAGTGGTCAGAGCTATCCCTGTAGATTCGCAGGCATGAAGGAATAACACATGCACTACCATTTTTTCTACAATCTTTTCTTTTATATAAAGACATTTTCTAACTTGCAAAAACTGATAAAAAAAAAAATGTAAAAACTTACGAAAATTAAACGCTGTGGTCCGCTTGACGATCAATTGAAAAGAACGCAATAAGAGCAAACCAAAAGCGCGGTTAAATTGGCGCGCGCCAATAGAATCAAAACAAACGAAATTAAAACAATGGAATTGGCACGCGACTAACACTTGCATTGGCAAAAACAACAACTTCTGTAGGACACACACAAACATACGAATATTCATAGTTTGTGTGTGAGCTATAGAAGAAAAGGGAAGAACGAGAGAGCAAAACATGATATGCAATTATAGGGAAATAATAAAAATAAAAAAAATGAGCATGCCAATAATCAAAACAAAAAGTCAACAAATGATGATCCCATTGATATTGCAAGTGGTGTTCCCTGGATACCAATTAAAGTGCGCGTGCGCTCATAATCAAAACAAAAAGTTTTTTTTATTTGTAACATTACCAAATAAAAATATCTGAATATATTTGCATAACCTATAATTTTATTAATACGTAAAAATAGAAAAATAGTATATGTTTATAATAGTAGATTAAAATAGAATTCAATATATTCAATATCTTAAACCCAAAAATAGAAAATAGGGACATGAAATCAATAAGCTAGTGAAGTGAGTCAAGTGCAAATTCGCAACGACGCATTAGTGTAGGTCATTTTCAGAACATGAGCAGCTCTTGCTGATGCTTATTCTTTTGTCTCTACAGATAAAAGCAAGCGAAGTGAAGAGTTAAAAAATCAAATTTTCGGGGTTGTTACAATGTCTGCACCCACCAACACATAACCTCATGTATATGTACACGCACGCACACATAAAAAAAAATTATTGTGCGATCGAAACAGACCGGCTTACGCAGCCGCTGTCAAATCGACAATGAAAACTATTTTTCGTTACGCTCTTGTGTACTCTTCGACAAGCGTTCGGTTTTTTGCCGAATAGTGTGGGACCTGAAGTTGCTAAAGCATCAGTATAGCTAAATTTCGCTGTTTGGTGCCTCTATATATTATATGCTTAGTGATATTAGTTATTGGCTTGGTGTTTGCCCACAGAATTTTTGACTTTATTTTTATTTCCTATTCAAAATTGTTAATAATGAATCATTTTATTTTATTTTTTTTAAATAATGAATAATTAATTCTTTTAAATATTATATAAATATTATATATGTATGTATGTATGTATACATATACATACATATATATGTGCGTGTATATGAACATTCATATCGTATAAGACTTGTTGGTGCAACTAATTATTTATTTATTTTATTATTTTATGTATTTATTTATTTAATATGTTTATACAAACAAACATACACATGTATTTATGTATGTATGTGTGTATGTATATTGTTCGTGATACGTCATTCTGCGAACGCATCATTATCTTGTGCAAAGCAAAAACAATGTGTGATTTGCACTCTCCCACCCCATCCCATTATCGAACAACAAATTTGACCGTTTGAAGTTGTATGCAAACATACATACATATTCACTCTCATAAATATATATGTACATATGTACATATGCATACAAATTTTAAGAAATAGTGCGAGTGCTTCGCACTCGCCTTGTTCACACTTGCTGTCCTATTCTCTTTCGTGCACGTGTGTGCGAATACATACCGCTTTCTGATCAGCATTCTCTCATCCTCTCCTTCCCTCATCCACAAGCTTGCGCTTTTTACTTGCAGTAAGTCTGCACACAGTGATACATTTACATGTGTATGTGTGCGGGTTTGTATATGTACACATAGACAGCTCTTGATGACGCATGCTTGCCCACGCTAAGTTAACGTATATTTTGTGAAAATTAATTGTTTAATAACTTTTTTGTTTCTTAATCAATCGATACCATTTTTTCAGGACTGTTTTATATTGATGCTTAAATGTTCCCTTCCAAATTACAAGTCTCTAGTGCTTATAGAAGCTGAGATATGAAACGGGGCGTGGCATCCAAAGTTTGAAATAAACTCGATCGAATTACGGTATATGGGAACCTACATACCAAATTTGGTGTCTCTAGCTCTTATAGTTTAGAAGTTCTTTGCGTTCAAACAGACAGACGGACAGACAGACGGACATGGCCAAATCGACTCGGCTATTGATCCTGAGTCAGAATATATATACTTTTATGGGGTCTGCCACGCCTCCTTCTGCCCGTTACGCACATTTGCACAAACTTAATATACCCTTTTTTACCCATTTTCAATGGGTACGGGGTATAAAAATAATAAATAATAAAAAACACTAGGACGCGCAAACTATTTTTCAAAATAAAATTATTATCCTCACTAAAGGCGGGGTTCAGAATAAGTCCTGGTCACTGTTAGGGTTGCAAAATACAGCGACTTATTGCACGACCGGAACTACCGCAATTGGTTACTATATGCCTGCCACCCAAACCTAACCTAACCTATATTCTTCAATAATAATTTTAACTACAGTATAATTCGCTTAGCGATCTACTAGAAAATACTATCGTCCACATATTACTTAAAAAAAATTTATAAATAAAAATTTATAAAATTTAAAAATCAAAGATACCCTTGCACTCAATTTTGCGGCCTATAAATAAAGTACAATGGTGGCCATAAATATTTTGACAAAGCATTAACTAATGTACTATCGCGTATTCGTGACATGACATGTTAGGTGAGAAATAATGCAATTTTGGCTGCACAAAAGTATTTTGACAATGTAATGTTTATTAGAAAAACAAATAAATTTAAATGGTTAACAAAATTTTTTGAAAAAGTTAATGAAAAATATAGACCCCTTTGGCGTCTATTACCCTTTGTAAGGAAGCGATTTTACTAAATTTTTAAGGGTTTCCAGGGAAATATCCTTCCAAAGTTCTTGAACTTCACCAATCGTCTCTTCGCGAGTTCTTGTTAGATTTCAACTTCTAAATATATAATATAACTTTGGGCACCGAGTATTATATAGTCGAGCACACTCGAGCAACTTTCTTACTTGTTTTATGTTGTGCTCGGTCGGGTCGGCTTTAAGATTTAATGGGGTGGTGGTTTTAAATGTTTTTATACCCGGTGCCCATTGGGTACCAAGGGTATATTGACTTTGTGACAGCATTAAATGTATGTAACAACCATAAGGAGACGTGGCCGTCCCCACAAAGTATATATATTCTGATTGTAGCCGATGTCGATTGTAGCATGTCCGTCTGTCCGTCCGTACGTCCGTATGAACACACAGATTTCGGAGACAATAAGAGCTACAGACCTAATTTTTTTGCAAAATGCTTGTATTATTTCAGGCAGATCAAGTTTATTTTGGATGAAAACCATTTTCAACACTCCACTGCACCCACACCAAGCCAAGCTACATGACTGGTACCGTTGTGTGGTACAGATCGGATAATTAACATAGAAGTTATGCACATTTCAAATACCAAAATTCGAGAGCGTCTCTATGGCGTACGCTTGCGTGTGGCTCTAACCCCACACACGGCAACAATATTTTAGTGTTTTTTCCTTTTCACAATTGTAAAGAGTGTGGCTTAGTGGTTAGAGGGTTGAACTTGCGTGCAAGAGGTCCGCGGTTGATTCTCGAGGCGATTTTTTTTTTTTTTAAATCACAATATAAGTAAATATAATAAAATGTATAATTCTTAATTATTTTATGAAAATTTATTAATGTTAAGAAATATATATGTGTTGGAATTAACTTAAAAATAGCGAGTGCGTAGCACGAGCTTAATAAATATATAATTTATAAATTTATATAGTAAAACTAACTTAAAATTGGTGAGTGCGCAGCACGAGCTAAATAATTATATAAATATAAATATATAATATATCTTTGGGCACCGGGTATTATATAGTCGAGCATACTCGTCTATAGCTTTCTTACTTGTTTTTTTTTATTGTTGGACCGGTATTAAATATGTAACTAAAGTTAATAGTGTTGTTAGAATTGCATAAGGGAGAAAAAGCTAAATTGCTATTAAAATAGTGTTGTTGTGTTAATCGTGTATGTCATAATCTTTGAAAATTTATTTTTGGTCTAATCAAGTGAGCTTATTGTGTGTGTACATTAATTTAACATTTAGATTTGTGATACGAGATTGTTTTTGAGTGAAAAGTATACTTTTCTGTGATTTATTTACATCTTTTGTACTGTAATTTGATGTATTGAATAGAAGCATTTTTCCCTATCGTACACAATAGGGATACACAATAGTTTAAGTTTGTTTACTGCGTTTGTTACTAGTGATCTGATTAATGAAGCGTAGTGGTCAGTATTGGTTAAATTGGTAATAGAGTCATAGTAGATACCAAAAACATCCTTTAAGAATATTTCAAGTTTTATTGCTTCTAATAATAGCAATTATTGCTGCGGAAAAAACCGATGTGTATTGAAGTAAGATCACGAATTTCAAAGAGTGTGTGTAAAATTGTTCACTTTTAACCCGTACGAGAATAAAAAAATTATGGTTTTTTTATTGGTGTTTAATGCTTGAAAGTTGGTAATTTGTTTGCTATATACCCTTAGCGATGTATTAATTGTATCCTTGAAGAGGAGTCAAAGTAAAATAAGTGGAATGCAATGTTACTCATTTTTTCTCCTGATTCATGATACAGTTATGTTAACGTTTATTTTATTTGGTTTTACTTATATTTTCATACCCTTTGAGAGGATATATTAGTTTTGGAAAGAATTTTGTAACACCTCTTAGGAAGCGCGGCAGACCCAACAAAGTGTATATATTCTTGATCAAGATTGACAGCAGGATCCAAATGTGCATTACCGTCTGGTCAACTGTTTCAACTAGGTGGTTGAATATAGGCCTCACATTTCGGCGCAAAAAAATAGAAAAGAAACGATAATTTTAGACTATACTACTGGGGGCAAAAAGTAGTAAGACTTTATTTATAATTTGAAACTTCTTTATTTCGTCTTGCTGAAAATAATCCCCTCGGCCCAAAAAAAATGTGCCAACGTTATTTCCATTCCTCGAAACAGTGGTTTAAGTCGATTTCTGGAAAAGCCTTAAATGTGTGCTGCGATTCACGTCTGAAGTCATCAATTGACTCAAAACGGTTTCCCGTGAGCTGTAGTCTGAGTTTGTTGACAAGCCACAAGTAACATCGAGCTAAATCAGGTGAATACGGTGGTTGTGGAACGATATTGGTGGAATTTTTGGTGAAAAACTAACGAAGAATCAATGCCGTATGCGAAAATTGAGTGATTTTCGAACCAACCGTTAATTCGCTTTTCTTAGCCCCAAATTATCTTTTAAAATGGTTTTCACTGATCCGATATTTTCATATTGTCTGCCTGTTAATCGTCGATTCTCGAGCACCAACTCCTTGATTTTATTGACGTGTTGATTATCAGTTGATGTTTATGGCCTTCCTGGATGTGGTTCGTTGTCGACCCTTTTTCAACAATTTGTATCAGTCAAAAGCACTTGATAGCGGCATACAATTATCACCGAAAGCGAAACATTCTAAACGTTTCGGCACCAGATAATTGATTCCGAACACAAAATTTGATCGAACTTTTTTGTTGAATGATTTCATTCATGGTATAAATCGCCGAATGCACTTTTTGTGCTTTAGAAAAAAGTCGTATACTAAGCACTAAAATATAAAATTAGGCACAGATGTCACTGAGAGTCTTATCAACCTCAAAAAAAATATTTTGACGAATGGGTTCACGCACTAAATTTAAATTAACAAGTAAGAAAGTTATAAGTTATATAATACTCGGTGACCAAAGTTATATTATATATTTATTTAGCTCGTGCTGCGCACTCGCCAATTTTAAGTTAATTTAAAAAAAAAAAATTAAAAAAAAAATTTAAAAAAAAAAAATCGTCTCGAGAATCGAACCGCGGACCTCATGCACGCGAGTTCAACCCTCTAACCACTGAGCCACGCTCTTCACAAGTGTGAGAAACACTGAGTAAATGTTGCCGTGTGTGGGGTGAGAACAGCAAGCAAGCGTACGCTATAGAGACGCCTCTCAACTTTTGGAATTTGAAATGTGTATAACTTCCATGTTTATTATCCGATCTGTACCAAATTTTTACACAACGGTGTGACGCGAGCGCCTCCAACGCTCAACTGTTGGCGTCGCTGACGTCACAGTTGCTACGACAAAGCGCCCGGAGGACGGCTGCGGCAGCCGCCGTAACTAAGAGGCTCGCCACCTGGCGACTTCAGTAGAGTTTAAGTAGTAAATTGTAAGCAGGAGAGAGAGAGAGAGTAAGAGATCGGCAAGCTCACCACGAGCTTTCGCTGTGGTGAGTGCCAAAAAGGGCTTCGCGGTGAACGCGCAAGCCGAGGCTGGGTCTCTACCGCCTAAGTGTCTCGACTTAGATAGGGACGAAACGATAGTAGACGAGAAGAGTAGGTGTGACTTAGGGTAGTCTCGAGGTGCCTAATGTCGCTGGCGTCTCGGCGACTTACAAATTATCTTGTAAGGCGGCCCTGAACAGATTGAGATCTGTACCCCGGCCAGAGACTTCTTTACAACGTCCAGATAAACATATTCTAACTTTGTACTAACCCAATATACTCTTGGTTCCCAATGGGCACCGAGTATAAAAAGTCTTACTACTATATGCCCACAGTAGTATTCTTGAACAACATCGAAAGTCGAATCGAACTAGTTTCTCTGTCTGACTTCTATTCAGTCCGGTAATAAGTTATTAACTTGTTTATTATACTTTTCCGTAACTGCAAATGTATGTAACACCCATAAGGAGGCGTGGCCGACCCCATAAAGTATATGTATTCTGACTCAGGATCAACTGCCGAGTCGTCCGTATGAACACACAGATCTCGGAGACTATAAGAGCTAGAGACTTCATTTTTTTGCAATGTGCTTGTAGTATTTGCAGTTTGTTTGTCTGGGCGTTGTGTAATTTGGTACAGATCGGGTTTTTAACAGGGAAGTTATACACATTTCAAATTCCAAAAGTTGAGAAGCGTCTCTATAGCGTACGCTTGCCTACTGTTCTCACCCCATACACGACGCCAACATTAACTTAGTGTTTTTTCTTTTTCACACTTGTAAAGAGTTGGGCACCGAGTATTAAATAGTCGAGCATACTCGACTATAGCTTTCTTACTTGTTTTTTTTTAATTGTATTGTTATTGTAATAACTTGAATTAAACGGGTAATATAAAAATACTATTCTCAGTATAAAAAAGACTATTCTCAGTGTTCCTAAGTATAATGATAAAAGACTAGACAAATCTTGTGGCAAGATCTGCAGGGTGATGCCGTTTCAATCTCCTTCAAGGTGCACCGGCTTAAAAGTTTTCGTGCAAGTGGATTAATGTGATTTGTTAAGTGAGGTGGAAGTGGAGCCTTAATCTTAGCTAGCGGCATGCCAAACTCTGTCAAGGGCCTGTCTAATGTCCAAAAAAGCAGCAATTACGTACTATTTATGCTATCCAATAGAAGTTTTGAAATTATAGTCAAGATACTAATTTGTCTGCATGAGTCTTGAATATCTCCAGTCTTAGAACTGAATTAAATAATACAAAAAGAAACAATACAGCTCAGCCCGACAAAGCCTTATGAGTGTTATAATCTACGCCATCTTCACCTAGAGCCTTTCTAGTTTTAAGATTCTTAGTGTGACCTTGTACTTTCTCTATTCTAATAGGTCCAACTGGGGAACATAGTAGTTCAGGAACACTTCTTTGGCTGTCAACTAAACAGGTGTTAAAGGGTTGGAACTTGTCCTTAGGACCTTCATCAAAATCCTCAGCTCTTTCTTTAGGGGATCTGGCCCAGGAACCGTCAGACTTCCTTAACGGAAATTTTGGGACCACATGGTGTTTATATTTTTTAGCTACAGTCCAAAAAAAATGTTTCTGCTTGAGCAATCTGATCTGCTTTAATATCTGTGTCTTTGAAAGTACGGAGCAGCACAAAGAGTAGCTGCATGTACTTTGTTTAGAAATATCGCATACGCGTCGTCAATGTCTTCTGGCAGCATGATTTCAAAATTAAGATCCAGTGTTTCTTCCAAATCTTTTTGAATGATATCTTAATTCGCTCCCAAAGGCAACAACCGAACTGATTTCTTCCTGAGGACAGGATCTGACTCGTATGTTGCTATTAGTGGCAGAGAGGAAGGAAGTAAGCTGATAGGAAGAGAACTGATGTTCAGTCCTTATCTTAACATGTTCTGGGCTCAGTCCAGTAAAGACAAATAAATCAATAAGTAATGGCATACAATAATAAGAGGCTACGGAAGTAACCAAAGCCAAACAAAAGCCGCTACCAATTTACATACGAGACCAAAATTGTATTGATAAACGCTCTGGCCAAGCTAATTGGCAACAACAATATCCACGTAATGTCATTAACTAAGGGTGAGACCAAGTTACAAGTTTACACTGAGGAAAATCATTTGTTAACTACGAAATACCTAACCGATATTAAGAAGAACTGTTACACCTATCAATTGAAAAGCAGCAAGGGTATTCAAGCGGTCATAGAGGGAATAGAATAGTCGGTACCTACAAATAAAATTATTGAAGCCCTCTCAAACGCAAACTTCAATGTTCAAACAGCAATTAACAGAATCAATAGGCAAAAAATTCCACAACCCATGTTCAAAGTCGAACTCCAACCTGAGTCCAAAGCAACTCCCAAAAATACTATTCATACCATATATAAGCTGCACTATCTTCTTCATAGAATTACCGTGAAAAAACCGTATGAACGCAATCAACCAGTACAGTGCTCAAACTGCTAAGAATATGGACATACTAAGGTCTACTGCACCATGCGTGCTGTTTGTGTGGCTTGTGGCGGCCTGCACGACACTGCTACCTGTACCGAAAATAAATCTGACCCCAACTCTAAGAAATGTGGCAACTGTGGTGAAAATCACACCGCCAACAATAAGGGCTATCCTGTGTTCAAAGATTTGAAAACCAGCATGAACTTAAGAAAATCCGCAAAACCGCAACCGATCCTCATACACAGCAACAGGAGTATCAAACGGTACACGAACAGTGCCACAATTTACAAAACAACCATCCCCGCCCACAATATTCTCAAACGAAAATGGGAACCAAGAAACATCAACCCACGAACCAAAGGAAACTGAAGGAATACTGTCCACACTAATACATCTAATGGTTTCAATGCAAAATAACTTACTTACTTAAGAATATGTTTCTGGAATGCCAACGGCATTTCACAGCACAAAATACAAAATCTTACAAATAAAAATTACTTTAATCTCACGGGCTACATATTCCATGCAACAAACAACCCAGACAGTAAGTCTCATGGGGGAACTAGCATTCTAATAAAACAGCGTATAAAACACCATTCCCTGCAACGATTTGGTACAAATTTTCTACAGACAACTTCACTACAAATATAAACAACGGGAGGCTCCCTAAATTTAGCCGCAATTTACTGACCACAACGGTTCTCTATATCTGATACGGAATTCGTGCGATTCTTTAATTCACTAGGCGATCGTTTTATGTCAGCCGGTGACTACAACGCAAAGCACACCCACTAGGGCTCTCGCCCTATCAACCCAAAGGGTAGGCAACTTTACAACGTTTTGAATCAGCCGGCATATAAGCTCGACTTCACATCACCGGGTAGGCCTACATACTGGCCCAAAACCTTATTCAAGCCGAAACTCTGGATGACCTATTATCTGAGCATTGAGTTGTTCTTCTTCATCTATTCCAAAATGCTCATTTACAGAATAACTCGATTTTCCTCACTTAAAAAAAAAAACAAACTGGATCAAATACAAAAAGTACATAAGTTCTCATAATGCAAACCTAAATTGACCAACTATCCCCGACAAACAAGAAGTATTCACTATGGAAAGGGCATCCCAACTTAAGGCCGCCAATTGAAGCTGATTTGCCCCCTTCGAAAACTGTTGGAACATGGGCACGCAGCCAGGAGGAAAAAGCAAATGTATTCGCTAGCTAACTACTTAATGGTTTTACTCCAAATCAAGTAGCTTTTCAGTTCAGTCTTCCAGAACTACAAATTGCAGAGCCAATTGCAGCTATTATATTTCGAACAAACGAAATATCTACATCAGGAAACTATTCAATGCAATAACAAAGTTTTCCTCAACAATGGAAAAAATCCATTAATTCAAAGGATTCCGAAACCTGGGAAAAATACTCTCGTGTTAACCAAAGCTTTTGAAAAACATTTACTGAAACGCATTTTGTCATATACAACTAATAATCTAATCTCAACGCATCAATTTAGCCTTAGAGAAAAACATGGAATACTGCTCTGCAATATTTCTGGATATTTCCCAGGCATTTGACCGAGTTTGGCTGCAAGTAATGATCTACAAAATAAAACTCTTACTCCCACAAAATGTGCATCATCTACTTGAAATATACCTTTTAAAACGTGTGTTTACTGTTAAGCACAAAAACTTTACAACAGAAGAGTTTGAAATGGGGGCGGGCGTACTACAGGGAAGCGTCCTCGGTCCCAGTCTCATTCTTTTGTACACGGCAGACTTTCCGACGGACCACCAATTAACGACATCAACATTTGCTGATGACACAGCAATCAGACATTCCGACGGACCAACGATTAATGACATCAACATTTGCTGATGACACAGCAATACTTAGCCTATCAAAATGTCCTTTAGAAGCATCTAGAACCCTAGCTGCCCATCTTCTTCTGATAGAAAAGTGGATGGCAGACTGGCGTATAAAGGTTAACGAGCAAAAATGTAAGCACATCACCTTTACTCTTAACAGGCAAAATTTCCCTGCACCAACACTAAATAATATCATAGTCCCTTCTGTAAATGAGGTCACATATCTCGGAGTACAGCTGGACAGGCGACTAACCTGGAGCAAACATATTGAAATCAAACGGGAGCATATAAAACTTAAGAGGATTTGACTGGCTAATCAACAAACGTTCTCCACTACGTCTGGAATATAAAGTTCTGCTCTACAATTCTATTATAAAGCCTGTTTGTAAATATGGTTATGAGCTATGGGGCAATGCGACGATATCCAAAGAGCACAATCTAAAGTCCTTAGAACGATAACCGGAGCTGTATGGTATATCCGAATTGAAGACATCAGAAGAAATGACTTACCAGCCCGATGACACCAGAGGCCTAGTAGAATAAAGGTTGTCCATTAATTGGTAATTAAAGTGTATAAGTTTAAGATTGTTTAACTTGTTGTTAGTCTCTTAACAGAGAAGGTCCAGCAAATAAAATAAAATATAAAAAAAAGTAATGGTGTACGATTGGAACCCAAAGATAATGTGTTGCCTAACCAGTTGCCAGAACTTGAGCAGATAAGCTTTCCAGTGCATCTTGAAGGCAGCTGCCTCCTACGTCATTTCTGTAACTTCCCCAAAGTCTGCTTTTAGCATTAAAATTACCAGCTATAATATATTTACTTTCCAGATTACTCATACTCAAGAATAGGATGAACCAATGCAGTGTACAGTGTAGAGTAGTAATGCAGTAATAGTAAACTGCCTCGACCCTAATAAAACCCATAGCCCTGTTGGCAGCCAAAGAGATAAACTTATCGATTTTAAGCATAAGATCAAAGAGTATGCCTAGATCATTAAAATGTCTATTCTCTCAAGATGCGAGGAATCATTACAAGTCAGACAAATCTTGACATTGGCATACAGAAGTAAACTTGAAAAGATAATAATGATTGGCATGTCGTTAATTAAAAGTGTAAATATTAAGGGAGGTACCCCTGAAGTCACAATAATTGGCGTAGATACGAAGCCCTTAAAATACAGTTTCTGAATTCTACCAAATAGATAATTAGAAATCCAAAATAAAAATTTTTCAGCTAATCCTAGCAGATGAAGGTTTGAATTAGTAAAGTATGATTTATTGATTTATTTTATTTTCAAATCCCATAATAACTAATGATTAAAATTCTAACAAGTTTGTGATTGTAGATCTATTTTTCACGAATCCATGCTGAAAAGGTGATATAATAGACTTACATGAATGCTAAAGTTTTGAAGTAATTATCTTTGAAGGCAACTTTGAAATACTAGAGAATTTATAGATGGCACTGAAAGTAAAAATTCAATACTTAAATTTTTACTTTTCCAAACCACCATCAATAGTCTTTTGTCACTATCGATGGTGCTGCGCAGTTTTCACATCATTAGTACAAAATACGAGACGACTTGGTTGCAGAAATTTTAGGTAAGAAAAACGAAAAAATTAAATATTATTTCTTTTTTAATCAAAGTGGATTCTAGTATAATGTGGGTGGTGGCTGTAAGCATAATGATTCTAATGTTAAACAAATAGTACCCAAATTTCTATGTGTTCCCGCCACATCTGCAGAGTCTGATCGTATGTTAAGCAAAGCTGTGCTTATAATTAGTAATCGCTGTGTAGACACATTGCTACATTTGCAAAGAAATGCATGAATATAATATTTTTTCATTACTCAGTCAAAACATATAACTTGACTTTTGTTGTTTTGTTGATCTTCGTTTAAGTTTCTTATATTTTTCATAACACACTGAAATGATCCAATAATTTGTATTTTTAGTTGTAGTGCTATATGCACTAATGCACTTAATATATAACATATGAAATACAAATTCGAAATCGCTTATAATTTTAACTTATATAAAGAAACTTGCAAAAAACGGTACTATCGATAATATCTAATATTCGCTGTGTTAACCGATTTCAACTGAATGTACGAATGGGGATTGTTTTCAATGCGTTGATTACATTCAAACCAAAGCATATTGAGTGAAATGAATTATTGCGACGCACAAAAACAAATACAAAAGTGCTTTATTCTTCAGTGCCACTTTGCCGTCAGCAAGAAAAGCGTCGGTAATGTGTCGGCAAAGCGAAGTACTCGATCGATTAAAATAACACTTTAAACGCAAATTTTTCAGTTATTTATACGTATTTTTAACTAATTAACATAACTACATTTTATTCTCTTTAATATTATATTTGGAAAAACTATACTTTGGGTTAGGAGCTATGCTTAATGGATTGTCACCCTGGGATTACGCCGAAAATACTTAATAACAGCGCTTTATTCGAGCACCGTTTGCAAGGGCGAGATCACGCCTTTGGCAAGATACTGCCGGTAAAACAATAGTGATTTATTATTTTTTTGGATGGTCAACCAATTAGGGCATCTCTCTATAAGATTTTTCATCTAAAAATAGTTTAAAAATGATTTTTCGCTCCTCAGCAAAAATTTCTATGCCTTTGCTGCAAATCTTTATGTGTTGCAAATACTGAGATCTATTGTCCCATTGCCCAGGCAACATAATTAACATCGACGCGAAGAAGTCTGACTGTAATCGCACAATCTTCCATTCCGCCCAACTTCAAAGAACATATTTTTGTAGAGTTTAACTTAAAATGAATTGTATATTCAAACAATTCTGAAAAAAATATAATTTTAAAGAGAATAAAATGTAATTATGTTTAAAAAAATTTGTTAAAAGTACGAATAAATAACTGAAAAATTGACTTTTGAAGTTTGATTTGAAGTTATTTTTGTGTGTACGCAGAGGTTTGTGTTGCCGAGTGTACATACAGAATATTATTAGAATTTAAGGGATTTAAAATGCAATTTAAAGTATTTTTCCGATAGGGAAGCTTGATAAATAGTTATTTTATCTTGAAGTCGTCACTAAACTAAAATCAAGAAAAATCAACTATAACTGATATTCATGGTGGCTTTGTAACTGTTTTCAGTGTCTAGACAGAATATATAAATAGTGTATAAAATCGTATAGAAAAGGAACATAGACAAAAAGCGTTTTCCATTTCCAGAAAGGGCAGGATGACTTTTGGATTGATATAATTTTCTGTGACGAGACCAAAATGATGCTACATTACAATCATTGACCAACACGTGACTGGCGAACCCCAGTCTTGTAACAAAAATATTAGTCCCATCCTACTGTACAAATTGTACTAAAAATTAAATAATAACACAAACGACCTTGAACGCATACAAATAAGAAATGTTTTTTTTTTACATTGTCAAAACATGTTTCAAAACGTATTTAGTTTACTCACCTTACGATGACGTCCTTTGTAGACTACAGCAAAAGCGCCATGACCAAGCATGTCCTTGGAGCAATATTCATATTCTCCTACAATATTCATTGCATGCGCCGAATACGACGATTAAGTTAATTTCTGCTTTCCTTTTGTCTTCGATTCGTCTTTTCAAACACATGCACACAGCGGTTGACTAGTGGTAAAGGATTTCCTTTCTTTGTGCGAACGTGTGGAAAATCAATTTTTGTACATTACTCGTTGCGTTTTACTTTGTAGCTCAAATTTCCAGCTGTTTTTGCTATTAACAATTATCAAGCACACTGTTAAACACCTGTTCTTGTTTTTGTTGTTATTTTGCATGTAATTAAGTTAAACTCTTTTGTGTGGCATTTGATTTTATGTTTAATTATTATTAATATAAATCGCAAACACGCACACATGCATGAACTACTTAATACAAATACTATATTTTTTGTGTTAATTAAACGATTTTTTCTTCTGAATGTTATTTTTTTCTACTATTTATGTATGGATTTTCACTTTGCGATTGGTAATGTTATAATAAACAGATATTTTTTTTTGGTAATTTTTAACATTTTCACATTTGAGCGCAAGTGTTGCTGTTGGGTACAATGTTATACCCCAAATATTCTGTTAATGAATTGTTCCACATTATTAATCCTTTAATATTTTGGTGCAACGGTATCGATAATGTATGGCTCCCATCCTTAATCTAAGAAACATTGGCGGTTAGCCTCAATAAACATATATATAATTATTATAATTTTTATTACATATATATTATTTTAAAGTAAATTATTAAGAACCATTTTTCTCGAAAGCTTGCCGATATATTCATTCGATATTTGTCACCATTACAAGAATCGAGTTGAGTGTTTTTAGTTAAAATATCGATACTTTATTATAGAAATACGCATACGTCCCACAGAGAACAATACTATTATTAAATAAACATAGGCATACGCGTAAAATAAAAAAAATCATTAATTATACCATTGTAGAAGAGTTAAACACAGGCAAGTACATTTTACTATAATCACTTATTGTAAATAGATTTTTGTTTTATACGCATTAAACATACACTGATATTAAACATGTTTGTGCTTGAACATACAAAAATAATCATGTGTAGATGTTAAATTAAAATTTTAAAATTACAAATTAAATAGAAATCCAGCATTAAATTTTTCAATTTTATTTTTTCTCCATTTGTTTTAGAATATATTATAATTGATACAACATGAGCGCCTCGAGTGAGGGTGGTTTAGTGGGCGGCAGCATTGTTGGTACAGCAACGACAACAACGCCTGGTATGTACTTTGTAGATATCTTATAATATCTTGTAATATGTTCATAAGAATGTAGTTATTTATGTGTAAATATATGCTCTTTGTAATTGCACGTGTATTCCTGTGTAAATGTGTGATTTCTTGTTAGTTTCGTTTTGTTTTCCCATACACACTTTCGAATCAAATTTGCAGCATACATACATATGTGTCCGTTCTGTCGTCTGTAAATTCGTTATAGATGTCAGTGCGTCCAATACGCCTAAAATTTTAACATACATACATACATCTTTACTTGCGTTGCTGATACTAGAACTGTAATTTGCAAGTCTCGTTTGTATTTTCTTTAGTTTTGGTTTGTTTTGTTTTTTTTGCCCCCTCATTATAGTTATATATGTGGTTTTACTGAATGGTAAAATTTGAAAGTGTTCCATCGATTTTGTGTGTGAAATAAAGCAGTTATAATATGCACTCATCTACATCCTTATGCAAATATATACACAAAGCTCATAACTACAACATCAACTGCAAATACAACTATATCATCTACATTATCGCATATGCAACAATTACAAGGCGCCAGAAACAGATTCTTATTACCAATAAATTATTTACCATCCGCAGCGCATTCCACAGTTGCAGCCAAAATAACGCACGTTAAAGCTGATGGTAGTGGTGGCAGCAACGTCGGTGGAGGAATATCTATAAGTGGTGGCACCATTAAAGTTGCCACTGCTGGCAGTTCTATTGTTCAATCTTCTCTAAGCGGCACTTCCATGTCACTGAATACAGGGCAGACAACGACAGCTGCCTCAATCCGTGCTATCGGAGCCGGCGGACAATCGACTCAAGTTCGAGTCGTAATGCCAATGATAAAGCAACTAGAAAATGTTACTGTAAGCGGCCGCACACAAATAACCGCAATACCGGCAGCGCCAGCACGCAGTGTGTCCAATGCCTCCATAACAGTCACACGACCCGTTACTCAAGGGACTTATTTGCCACGTGCCACTGCACCGGCTAACCAGATGGGAGGAGTTGGTGTGTCAGGTGGACAACGACTGGTCACACCATTACGTGCCACATCGGCAGCCAGTGTTAGTCCAGCCGCACCAGGTGGCCTGAGCAGTGCTGGTAGCTTTATACGTACGTCACAACCCTCGAATGTAATTTCGACGTCGAGCAGCGCGGCGGCAACAGCATGGATGCAAAATCCAAATGGGCAGGTGCAACTAATACGCGCAATTCAGCAGCCGCGGCAACGTATTATAACTACATCAGCGGGCGGTGCCAATGTTTCGACCCCAGCCAATCCAGTTCAAGCGCCCACAGGTGGCTAGAGAATACATTTTATTCGTAAACATTAAATTGTATGCTTTCCTTCTCGTTCCATCTTTTACAGCTCTTACTGTATCTGCAGCTGGATCTCTGCCTTCACAGCAGACAGGTCCATCGGGTGTACCACAAGCGTATGTAGCAACTGTTTTGCCATCACGTCAGAACCAAGCAACGCTTGTGTACTCTTCCAATGTTTCAGCTAGTTCGCCGAACACAAATCCAAACGCTGGACAACAATTCAATCCACGTTTTGGCGTCGCTACACCATTGGGCAGCGCAACAAATGCAGTTGGAGGCAGTGGAACAACGTTAGGAGGAACAACTGTAATGCCACGACACGTTCGCCCCATACCATTGGGTAAAAGTTTTTCAGGCGCCAAACTAAATACAACTAGCATTAGTATACGTGCTCCAAGTATACCACAATTAAGCTCCAGCATTGCACCATCTACTACGGTCAGCGTTGGATCCGGTAGCGTAACAGTTGCAGGTCGTGGGCCTGGTACTACTGCCGGTACAACTAGTTCTGCTGGAAATGTTGCACAAGTTGCATTAACAGCCGCTAATTTGCCTACAACACGTATTATACAACTTCAACAACCAACGACAGGTGGTACACAACAAATTATTGGTTCTGCCGCAAGGTTAGCGGGCAATGTAATGTTTCAGCCGTTTGTTATGAGCACCAGTGCAGCCGCTAAAATGGGTAACTACCAAGATAGTAGAAATAGATGAAATTTGTCTTCAGCGTGCCGAAGGTGTCATACCTTTACTTTCTGAATTAAACAAAAACTTTTTATTACAACAATTTTTTAGTTGGTAAGTTCAGTCTTCCAGGATTTGAATTTGGGGTGGACTTATATATATTTGTTTTGAATCGGACAACTACATTATATATTTCTACAGGAACGATCGCTGAAAAACTGACGTTTTGTATGAAAAAGATTGCTAGGGTATGAAATCTTTCGCTCGACAAAGATAACTACTATTTAAAACCATTATGGCTGTTATGAATTGTCTTTGAATCATTTAAAACGCACTACCATTTTCGTTTTCTGTAACATTTCTGATACACAAGAATTGAGTGATATGGATAGTTTCCAGAGAGGAAACCAGAGTTTTTTACGAAATATTTTGTTGTATTTGTTTTTACAAAGCTCGTCTTAGACTTTATTTTTATTAAGAATGTAACTTTCGCAGATACTCAAAGGAAACTGTAATGCCCAATCGAGAATTTACACTGTAACTAAAGTTTACATATTTGTTAAACTCATATTCTAACCTGTCAAAAATTATTTTAAATCTAAAATTATTTTTACTTCTTTTTTTTTGCATTAGTTGTATAAATATAGAAATTATCTGAATAGTATTTTTTTGTTGTGTTGTGCCATTTTAGGCATTCGACCTCCAGTGACGATGACAGCCAAGGTGCAACCATCGTTAACGATCACACAACTAAATCCAATAAATAAATTGACAGCGACGAGTGTAACTGGTGTGTCAACAACAACAATGACGACCCAAGGCGTAACAAATATACAAGCTGTGCCAAGTGTATCGGCCAGTGTTACTCATAGTTCTGTACAAACCGCTACGGCGGGAGCGGGAGTGGCAGCTGCTAGTGGCGCTATTGGTGTGGGTGTCGCTGGTGGAGCGACAGTTCTGCCCTTAACTCTTGGCACACGCAGTGGATCCACTAGCAGCATCTTGACAGGCACACTGACTCCGATAAAGAATTCCAGCGGGGTCACAGTGGGAAAAATGATGATGGCCGCTCAATCAAGTGGTGTTGTGGATGGATCTACTCCTGCCTTGACCTCCAGCGGTGGCACGCCTACAAATGTATTTATACAACAACGTAGCAATATAGTATCTGTCTCTGGTAATGGTCCTATGGCAACATCTGCGACAGGTGGTACCTCATATTTGCCCCCCGGCAGCTCAGCCATCTATTACGAGTCCATGCCAGCAGCAGCTTCTTCATCTGGTGTTCTCTCACTGACGACAACAACGGTAACACATACATCACATGGTCATACACAGGCTCAGGCACAATCCAGTGTAGTCTCTGTATCATCGCTGCCCTTCAGTTCCAGTCATGCACATTCAATTGGAGCATCTGGAAGTGGATCGTCGGCAACCTTTACAGTGCTGCCATCGACTACAACAGTAGCAGCTGGTGCCGGAGGTGGAGCAACTGTTGCTGTAGCCGGTGGAGCAACTGGTCGAAGCATTGGCCATCAGCCCCTTATTATACCAGCAGTTGCTGGGCATGGCCATGCTAGTAACAGTGGAACAGTACAACATATGATGATACCATTGCATACATCGGTCAAGGTAACAACTGGTGCTGCGCCTGCTACAACTGGAGGTGGAGCCACTGTTAATGCATTGTCAATGCCAGTAGCTGCGAATACTATCGTCTCCAGTTTAATACGTAAGCGTGATGCCGAAGGATCACCAGTACGTGGCGTCAAAAATCTTGCACCAACATTGCTATCGATGAGTAGCTGCTCCACTAACAACTCGTCGGTTAGTGCATCTTCCACTTCGACGATTGTAGTGCCACCAACAGGATCTACATTCAATGTGCAACCTGCTACTGCTCCTTCGGCATTACCATCTAGTAAAACGTTAATTGGAAGCTCAGTGTTAACTGTTGAAGCCCTGACCAAGAAGGAAAGGGAACGTATTAGTTCCACTGTTACAGCTGTTGTAATTGGTGCATCATCAGCATCAACAGTCTCAGTTGGAAGTATTCCGAGTGCACGACATATACGTGCCGATTCGCCAGCTTCATCTGATGGATCCACAACAGTTTCCGCCAACTCTTCTCCAGGTGTCGATCAACAATTGCAAGACAACATTTTGAGCCTTAATCGTATTGGTGATATAAATGACGGAGTTGTTTCTTCAGGAGGAGAATCTCGTGACAATGCCAAACATTTTAATCCCATTAGCGATGTGGGTATTTAATAATATTAAGACAAACTAAATTAAAGTATACTGAAACATTCTCTTCTCGATATTATTTTCAGTTGTATTCATCGCATCCACAAACACAGTCACAGAGTGTGACTCATACATCGCTTGGTGCACGTAGCAGTGGAATTGCTAGCGGCTATGTCGATCTGCCACAGCAACAGCATCAACAAGTTGCAGTAGCAACAGCAGCATCAGCTACAAGTCATATGGCACAGCTACAACAGGCGGGTATGAATGGCAACAGCAGCAGCAGCTGCGGTATTATTTACGATTCCGTGGCACGCAAGAAACCACGACGTTCTACGTAAGTTGTGCAAGGTTCTATATTATATAAAAAGCCAACTTAAAATGTATTTCTATATATTAAATTTTATTTCCTTAGTAACGACAGTCAACACTCAAATCAAAGTCAGGCTTCCTTATCGCTAACATTTCCTCCTCCAACGGGAGGTAGCGTCAGTAGTCAAAGCACCATAACAAACACAAGCAGCAACAACACTAGCAGTACAACACAAGAGACTTCTTTGGTATTAATACAACAACAACAACTGCAACAGCAAATGACACAGTCGCAACAGTTGCACTTGGAGCATCAACAGCAGCTCATTAATAGCAGTCTTTTATTGGCAACCGCAATAAATGCCGCACCTAATATCAATATTGATATTGGAGACGGAACTGGAGGTGGAGTTGCAAGCGATGCTAGCCACCATCGCTTGCCTGGTATTACACCTCCTGGTGTTGTGGGCAACAAAGAAAATGCCAATCCTGTTGACTTTGTTTTGCGTCGTCCACGTAATTGTTCGCTCTTGGACGTATGTTAATTTAACTTGTTAATATTCTATTTACATGTCCTATATATAATTATATATATATGCATACTATATCTTATACTTTTCAAGGCATACAAGCCGACGCATAAGTTGGCAAATAATCATTTTCATCGGTATACGGATATAAAACCATGTGATGAACAACGCGCATCAGTTATTGATCTAGCCAATCAACCTAATGTCCAGGGTAAAATAAGTGGTTGGAAACTTTATCATTTGCGCTCACAAATGGAGGATTTGGTATGTGTTTACTGAGATTATTACGACACAAATGTATTATACATATACAACTTTTTAATAGAATGATTCGGAAATGATTAGTTTGGGTCAATTGGAGACAATGTTGAAAGACCTTGAGAAGGATAAAGAGAAGCATGCCGAAATCGATCGTATCAGTGAACTTTTAAAGGTAAATAATATATACATATATATTTATATTTACACATAAGAATATAATAAAACATTCGAATTTTTGTTAATAGGGAAATATCCAACGTAGCAAGATAATCACCGACGGCATCAATGAGGCCCAAAATCAACTTATGAAAATTTTTGAACATAAACCTCATGTTTCCGACATTATTAATAGATTACAGTCGAAGCGAAATTTTAAAAAACGTGAAAAACTTTAAATCACAAAAGAAAAAAATATACTAAAATACTAATTAAAAATGTGTAGCTAATCAACGCTAATAATGATATAGTTTATACAGAATGATAGAACTGTACTATGTTAGTTTGTAGCTATATTTGTCATAAGTTTTAAAATTAGAATAATCATTTTACAAATTTGTAAAATATATTACAAAAACTCAAAACAAAATGTTTTATACAACAGGAAATATGCCTAATATTTTACTTGACTATAAATTTGAATTTCAATTTTATAAAATAAAGAGTTATGTAGTTCAATATAATTAAATATATGTATATTATTTTTATCCTAGTTTAGTTAATGGTTTTTGGACAGACATAAATAAGGGAGCAAAAATGAGTACATGTTCAGAATTATCGACTTTCATTGCCTATGAAATCTAAACAACATGATCAAAGTCCTGTTAATAATACAAAATAGTAAAGAGCAACAATATAGGAGATTTTTGCCCCTTATATATATGCTACTATATCTCAATCCCAAAGAATTAAGCAAATAATAAAAACTAAAATTTTTCCATTTTTTGTCTTTTTATTAATAACTAAAAAGTTGTTTACATGGGTGGTGGGGGCGGTACGCCGTTGAACATTGGATGAATAGCTGGACGAGGCGGTCCTTGCATGGGAAACCCAGATTGTGCTCCCAGAGCACGATGCAGATTTGGAGGTGGTGGTGGCAAAATTTTTGGTTCGAATTTAAATGCAAATTGCAAGAAAAATTGCTTTGTGTCACGATTCAAATGTGTCCAAAATTTACCCTCAGTCTTTTCAACCTCCCGCGATGGTACCTTAAAGCCAATTGTTTCATATGGTTCTGCTGCAAAAAGTAAATATTGCCATTTACGATCTGGTGGTTCAATTTTTTGCTCATAGGCTGACATGAAACGATGCCTGGGCACGATGCCTTCACTTATCTCTGGGTAATCGATTTGAAACAGCAGCGATTGTTGACCGGTCGTTGGTTCACGTTGTTTAGTAACGCGGTAACCGGGTCGACCTATTTTCACAAACTTTTTGGGTTCCACACGAGGCTTTTCGGGTGCAAGCAAAGAGGATGGCGCTTCTTTTGCCTCTTTGGCTGCACGTCTCGCCAAATTCTCTTGATGCTTTTTACCCTGCGTATGGGCCAAGTAGCTTCCCTCATTGTTGTGCAGTGTTAAACATAATTTACACTCATAAGAGCCGAGATGATTTTTCATAAAATATGGATCTTTATTCAGATCAATTGTCTCCAGCGCAAGTTGCCGCAGACGTTCCTTACGCTCACGGTTTGTCTCTGACCAGGAGGCAACGCCACCGCTACCGGTTTTTCCACCAGCACGATTTTGAAAATCCATTTTTTCACACAGCAAACTAAACGCTAGTTTTTATAGTCGAAGGCGAACAATGTACAGTTGCAGAAGTATCGATTAGTTTAATATCCATGTTTTCACAATTTTTCGATATATGTTCGACGTTTTATTTTTATCATCAATGTCTCACTTTTTTATGTAATAATTTTTAATTAAAATAAAGTAATTTACAATGTGTTATTATATATTTCTATAATACTTTATGAATATGAAATTAATTTCAACTATTTTCCATGTTTCTACTATGCATCGATATTTTTAACATGTAATGATACTTTTGCAGCTTTGGAACAGGGCTGTCAACCTATACAGAAAAAATCGACGGGTATCAGCTGCCGATATGTCAATGTTGTTGTTACATCGATAAGTTGTACAAATTGATCTATCGAATTGCACATGCTGAAGGCTTTTGTATTTTGTGAAAATAGACTTCAAAGAATATTTAGATTTTAATTTATGTATCGAAGTGGAAGAATAAATATGTCATAATTAAAGTATAGAAGACATTGTATCTTTGTGTTTTAAAAACGTGACAATAGTTGATAAGAAACTTGAACTTCTATTGTAAACTGTAGAATTTATAACAAATAGCTGCGTAATTAGCGCTAGATAACAAGTGAAATGGAAAATAATATGAAACCAAATCTTAAAAAACTTACAACTCTAGCGAAAAACAACAGCCACGATATTTCGGAACAAAAGCCATTGCCTCAATCCGTACTATCAACTTCAGCTTCAAAGAGAATTATTAATAAAATTCCCTTAGATTTTGAAAAACTAAAACAGGTTGGCTTGGATAGGAAACTAGCCGAAGCATTGAGCAAACAAAATTCGAATACACCAATGAAAAATGCATCAGACACAAAAGAATCTTCGACATCAAACTCTTTATCCGCTTCGGTAGTGCCTTCAACGGTGCCAGTAGTCACAACTAATACGCAATGTAAGAGTCAGACTGTTATAATTAAGAAAACTGTTTTTTTTTTTAGAAATCTAGAAATTGTACAAATTTTTAAATATTTGTCAACGTTTCTTATACTAGTATGTATGTGGCTTATCTTTTATAATTGGCATTTTCACCGTGGCAGAGTCGTTAAATTGAGTTTTTAGGCTATGAAATGGATTTAAAACGACTGAAAAAATTGCTATTTGACTTTGGTGGTTAAAATGCTTTGGTAACAGTTTTATACAATATTTTTGAATTATAAAAACATAGTTACTTAACATAGTTTTTTAATATAAAATATTTAAATTGTGATATATTAATATGTTTATTTGTTTTTCTCAAGTTATATATAGTTTATATTTTTCTTTGACATATTTGTATTTATTATTTTTAACCCCAGAATCATTAAGTGTATTTAAGTATTAGCCCTGACAACTTTCCTTAGGTTCTTTCGATGGTGTAGCATGTTATTGCTCGCTTACTCTGTTTAATCTGCTGGCATGGGTTCAACTCGTAACATTGGCCGTTGTTGTTCGGGGGATAGGTTATTTTGCTTTAAGAAGTATTGTTATTTAATACTAAAATATATAAGTTAATTCGTATAAAATATATAATTTTCTTATACATTTAATATAATTTACTTTTAATTTTGTAAAACAATTTTTTTATATTAAATTTAACTTTTCGTAATTACAGCTGCTGCGCCGTCTGTTCAAAAGAGGAAGTCATCGAATATATTTACATCCGATGAACAATCGTTGCATATAAAAGGTCTGATTAAACATAAAATATTGAATAAAACTACACAAGCTTCAGTAGTAGCAACAACCGCAAATAAAGAAACAATAGCCAAATATTTAACAACAACAGCAGTAGCAACAACAATTACATCTGTTGAAGATACCAAGGGAACTGCATCCTCTCCATCAACTGGTTTCACTGTATCCATAGCTAAGGCAGATTTAACGGCACGCAACAAGCCGCCGCTTCTCCTTAATCTGGTAAATCAATTGCCGAAAAATCGCGCGAGATGTGGAGCAAGTAATTTACAGGCAAAACTACAACCGCCAGAAACACAGTTATCAGCAGCCGCAGAGCAAAATGTACCCATCTGGCAAGATCAACCAAAAATTTTTGCGACTTCTTCAGTTCAGACGCAAGGTCCGGTAGTGCTGGAAAATAAAGTTTTAGCGCCAAATGAAAAAATCGATTTGAGAGCGTTACATATACCCAAACTTCACTCGATCGATATAGCAACAATTGAGAAACGATCGGAGAAAATATCCGAAATGGCTAAAGTGATAGGCGAGAAAATACCACGTTGCAGTGTAGGTGGCACCACCAAAAAAGTTATCCTAAGTGCAAACAAACTAAAGCTGCCACGTGAAGAATTGGCACAATTGGCTAAAGAAATACGTAAACAGGCAATGAGAGAAGTTCAAAAGGCGCCAAGAGAAAGACTTGAGGCGGACTCATTTTCAATCCGAAGTAGTAACGTAACAGCAATTGCAACAGTAAAGCCAGTTACAGAAGAAGCTCCCAAATCATCATCAGCATTACAGTATATAGCACCAGGAGCTTTCAACAATGCCAAGCTCAAGTCTCAGTCTATAATAATTCCTTCTACAGTTGCCACTGGCAGGCCACTTGCATTTAAGTTAGTTCCCTCTACAGTTGTAACTTCAAGGACGTCTTTGGTTGGTACAAACACAATGATATCTTCAAAACCTTTAATTGGTACTCCAATAATAGATGTATTTGTTAAAAATCCTCTAAAGCACACAAGAAATTCATCTATGACAGTTCGGTCTATCGTCGAAACAGTAGATTCTGTAACAAAAGAAACTGAAAGCTTCAAGACAAGAGATAACACTTTAAATCAAACAGTTATTACTTCAATTATACAAACAAATGTTTCAAATTCGGAGACGAATTCGTCAGCTGAAATTTTAACTTCCAAATCAAATGCATCTCCGGCGCCTGCATCATCTATAATCCAAAACGAGAGGTCATTTATGTCTGAATCTTGTACTTCTGATTCAGAAAATAATATCCTTTCCGCCGTTGATTTCATAGCAAACCTATCTGCCATGCATAATCTTGATCCAAATAATTATATGAATCTATCGGCGGAAGAGCTGCGTATGAATGAGAAATTTAGTAGCTCGCATAATGATACCTCCTCAAATACAAAAGAAGAACTGCCAATCGGCAAAATTTTACAAATGCAGGATATGGATATATTGCATGCAACATTAAGTGTGAATAAAGATACATCTAATGTTTTATGTATTAGTCCAAATGCAATTAAACTGCAACAGAGTGAGAAGATTGAGGAATCACCTAAGCAGAATATTGGTAAAGTCGATGAACAAATTCAAGGTATTATAAAAACTGAAACATTAAAGAAATCGAAAATGGAAAAAATTATTAATTTGACTCGGTTTCCCAGTTTAGTAGTTACTTCTTCATCACAGGCCACTTATAAGAACGATAAAACAACAGAGGATGAAGAAGAAATGTCCAGATTTGTGCGTCCAGCTTTTAGACATAAAGAACAAATCAATTTTCAGAAGTATTCAGTATTCAGAAAAGAACAACCGGAGAAAAAAAACATTTCAAATGGAGGAGTACTGGAAAAACAAATAGAAAATTCTCATTCTTCGGATCCTACTAAAGTGACGTCTATAGAAGTTGAAAACCCTAAAGAATCCTTTACTCAAATTAAAGTTTACAACGTATCAGAAAAAAATACGTGTAAGTTACCTGAAACGGAATCTTTGAAGAAATGGAACCAAAAGATTCCCAAGGAAGTTATCCAAGAACACGAGAAAGAATCAGGAGTTTCGTTAGCTCAAACTGACGCAACAGAACCAATTAGAGCCCTTGAAACAGAACCTATGCAGAAAAATAACCAAAATTACCTCAAGGATCCTAACGAGGTATATGTAAAAAAATATCAAGACCCAATTGAAACACTAACAATAAAAGAAGCGGAAAGGGAAGCAACAATGATAACTAAAATAGACATTTTGACGATGTTAGAAACCCATGTTATGACAGATAACAATGCTACTAAATCAATTTCTATTTTGGTTATTTTTCTGCATAGGTTCTGTTTCAAGGGCTCTAATTGGTTCTGTTGCGTCAGTTTGAGCTAACGAAACTCCTGATTCTTTCTCGTGTTCTTGGATAACTTCCTTGGGAATCTTTTGGTTCCATTTCTTCAAAGATTCCGTTTCAGGTAACTTACACGTATTTTTTTCTGATACGTTGTAAACTTTAATTTGAGTAAAGGATTCTTTAGGGTTTTCAACTTCTATAGACGTCACTTTAGTAGGATCCGAAGAATGAGAATTTTCTATTTGTTTTTCCAGTACTCCTCCATTTGAAATGTTTTTTTTTTATAATACCTTGAATTTGTTCATCGACTTTACCAATATTCTGCTTAGGTGATTCCTCAATCTTCTCACTCTGTTGCAGTTTAATTGCATTTGGACTAATACATAAAACATTAGATGTATCTTTATTCACACTTAATGTTGCATGCAATATATCCATATCCTGCATTTGTAAAATTTTGCCGATTGGCAGTTCTTCTTTTGTATTTGAGGAGGTATCATTATGCGAGCTACTAAATTTCTCATTCATACGCAGCTCTTCCGCCGATAGATTCATATAATTATTTGGATCAAGATTATGCATGGCAGATAGGTTTGCTATGAAATCAACGGCGGAAAGGATATTATTTTCTGAATCAGAAGTACAAGATTCAGACATAAATGACCTCTCGTTTTGGATTATAGATGATGCAGGCGCCGGAGATGCATTTGATTTGGAAGTTAAAATTTCAGCTGACGAATTCGTCTCCGAATTTGAAACATTTGTTTGTATAATTGAAGTAATAACTGTTTGATTTAAAGTGTTATCTCTTGTCTTGAAGCTTTCAGTTTCTTTTGTTACAGAATCTACTGTTTCGACGATAGACCGAACTGTCATAGATGAATTTCTTGTGTGCTTTAGAGGATTTTTAACAAATACATCTATTATTGGAGTACCAATTAAAGGTTTTGAAGATATCATTGTGTTTGTACCAACCAAAGACGTCCTTGAAGTTACAACTGTAGAGGGAACTAACTTAAATGCAAGTGGCCTGCCAGTGGCAACTGTAGAAGGAATTATTATAGACTGAGACTTGAGCTTGGCATTGTTGAAAGCTCCTGGTGCTATATACTGTAATGCTGATGATGATTTGGGAGCTTCTTCTGTAACTGGCTTTACTGTTGCAATTGCTGTTACGTTACTACTTCGGATTGAAAATGAGTCCGCCTCAAGTCTTTCTCTTGGCGCCTTTTGAACTTCTCTCATTGCCTGTTTACGTATTTCTTTAGCCAATTGTGCCAATTCTTCACGTGGCAGCTTTAGTTTGTTTGCACTTAGGATAACTTTTTTGGTGGTGCCACCTACACTGCAACGTGGTATTTTCTCGCCTATCACTTTAGCCATTTCGGATATTTTCTCCGATCGTTTCTCAATTGTTGCTATATCGATCGAGTGAAGTTTGGGTATATGTAACGCTCTC